>CAUYRH010066872.1:0-24592 GCA_963574655.1 Perodicticus potto | reverse complement strand
CTGAGCCACAGGCACTGCCCTGGCTATGGCATTTTTTTTAAAGCTCTCCCCTCCTAGGGTTGTCGGATAAACTACAGGATGCTGATTTAGACGTGCTTTTCAGAGAAATGAGAAATATATAATTTTTAGTACAAGTATATCCCAAAGATTGCATGGGACATACTTGTACTAAAAATTACGTTTGTCCTTTCTCTGAAAGGCACATTTAACTGGGCTTCTGGGATCTGTATTTGCTAAATCTGGGACCCCGTGAATCCAGATGCCTCCAATGTGCAGTCAACCTTGAGAACCACTTCTTTTTTTTTTTTTTCAGGTGCTGACTGAAAATATATATATTTTTTTAAAATGACAGAAAAACGTTTTAAGATTTATGAGGCATGAACTGACCTATTTGGGTAGAAAACAATTTAATTTTCTTTCTTTTTTTATTTCCATGGATTTAGGGGACACAAGTGTTTTTTGTCAAAGTGAATGAACTGTGGCTTGGCGCCTGTGGCTCAAGCAGCTAAGGCCCCATCCACATACACCTGAGCTGGCGGGTTCGAATCCAGCCCAGGCCGCCAAACAACAATGTTGGCTGCAATTAAAAAATGGCCGGGCGTTATGGCAGGTGCCTGTAGTCCCAGCTACTTGGGAGGCGGAGACAGGAGACTCGCTTGAGCCCAGGAATTGGAGGTTGCTGTGAGCTGTGATGCCACAGCACTTTATCCAGGGTGACAGCTTGAGGCTATTTCATAAAAAAAAAAAAAAAAAAGTGCATGAACTGTATTTGAGTGTACCCATCAGGAGAATAGTGTGCATTGTACTAGACAGTAACTTCTCATCCCTCACCCCCCACCCTTCTTAGTTTCCAGCGTCTATTACACCACCGTGTGACCGTACATGGGGGCCGCCCAGAAAGTCCCCAGCCATTGTTAATCCCATTTTTCATACCGCATGGCTGGATACTTTCCAGACAGCCCCTGCATGCCCATTATTCCAAAACGCTGTTTTAATGGAAGTGTCTGTCCAGAGAAACTGGAGGAAGGGAAATAGGTGTCGTCCTCCCACACTGTCCCCTCCTCTTCTTGGTTCTCTTGACCCGTTTGGTGTAACTATTCAGCATATGGACTCCAGCAGGGCTGTCCCCAGGAGGGTGTAGTGGGCTTCCAGGCCAGTCCCTGCCCTGCTTTCTTCTTAAACCCCAGGACCAGCCGGGGCTCCTGTGGCTCCTCGTGGACTGAATGGCTCAGCCGTGGGCTAGGAAAAGCAAGTTCATTAGACTAACGTAAAGGCTCCTGAGTACTCTTCACTAAAAATGAATCCCTTACTTCTTTTCCCAACTCGAATTATGTGCGGTTTTGTTGTCTGATATGGCCCATCAGAGGGTTGGTAATGGGCTTAGACTCCCATGATAAAATCCAACCACATATCCACATTTAAATGCCTTTATTATATTCCCGAGGACAAATTAAAGTCCAAAGATTCCTTGTAACTAAAAGTGTAAGTAAATTGAAGTCCAGAGGAATGAAAGGCTGAACTCAAATTCCCTTGCCTTTGTGAGTCATAAGAGCAGAGCAATTAGAGTCCAAATTCATCTTCTCTAATTTCTTATTTCGTCTGTCTCAGCCGTGGCATCTCATTATGATGCCAGATAGAGTAGGGGATCCTTCAATAGCTGCAACCTGGACAGTTTCCCCTGGACAGATGTAGTTCCTTCAGGATCTCAGAGGTGGAATGAGTCTCTGGGGACCTGCTCCTTAAAGGATTGAAAGTATACAAAGTCAGCCCCAGCATGGAGCCCATAACTTTTTCTAAATAAGCCAATTCCAGACTGGGCATGGTGGCTCTCGCCTGTGATCCTAAGGAGGCTGAGGCGAGTAGATTGCCTGAGCTCACAGGTTTGAGACCAGCTTGAGCAAGAGGGAGACTCTGTCTCTAAAAAAGCTGGGCATTGTGGCCAGTACCTGTAATTCCAGCTACTCGGGAAGCTGAGGCAAGAGAATTGCTTGAGTCCAAGAGTTTGAGGTTGCTGTGAGCTATGACACTACAGTACTCTTCAGAGGGCAACAAAGTGAGACTCTGTCTCAAAAAAAAAAAAAAAAAAAAAGCCAATTCCAGTCCTAAGCAGCGTCCCCAAACACAATGACGTCCTCACAACCTCTTCCTGGTATAAACCAGGCCCATGTCACTGCTAGAGAACAGTGGCAGAAATTAGCATTGGTACCAGCTTCATCTGGATGCAGGACAACCTATGCGGAGTTTTCCTATAACCACAACCCGTGAACATAAATCCAGTTGGAACAGGGACCAACAAAAACCTTCCTCTGTAAAGGGCTAGAAAATAAATAGGTCCAACTTGTCCACCCTTATGGGCTTCAGTACAACTCAATTCTGCTGTTGTAGTGTGAAAATAAATAAATAAATAAATCCAGCCATAGACAATACTGGTGAATGGGCATGGCTGTGTTCCAATAAAACTTTATTTTTAAAAATGGGTTCATGACTTTCTAACCCCTGCATTAGGAGAAATCTCCCACAAAAGGTCACTTTTGATATTGGCCAGTTACCATATCTCAAGTGAAAACCCATTTATGCTTATGCCTCCTGCCTCAGAGAGTAGCATTTGACATGCTTCTATCTTCTTGAAGAACTTTAAAGTGTGGCTGTCTGACTTAAAGTCCTTTCCCACTCAGAATAATTATAGCAAATAATGATCCAGTTCAATTTACAGGGTGCTGACCCTGTCCTAAGGACTCTGTACTTACTTATTTGATTTTCATGAGAACTCATTAGGTAGATCCTATTATTATTATTCCTGTATTAGGTAAAGAAACTAAAGCATGGAAACATTAAATAACTCGTCCAAGTCTACACAGCTAGAAAGTAGTAGAGGTAGGATTTGAATCCAGGCAGTCCATGCTAGTCCAAAGCCTCTGATTTTCTCCCTGTGACTGATCCCTATATCCTGTGAGCAGGTGTATTCATCCCGGGCCCCTACCTCTCACTGGGGAATTTCTTTAGCTTACAGCAGTGCTTTCCACCATTTTTTATCTCACGGCACACTTGAAATTTAGTTAAATTTCCACCACATACTTACATGATGTTGATGTTAAAAAGAAGCGTATATGAAAGATTATAGTTTCTGTGCTTTGAACTGCTGTCATAAATAATTAAATTAATGATCTTTATAAAAAAATTTAGGCACATCTAAGGTCCTCTCAGGGTACACCGGTGAGACGGCTCTAGACTTTGGCCTCTCTCTTTTCTTCTACCCCGACAGTAAGGTTGTTGAAGGTATGGGGCTGTTTGTCCTGCAGCATTTCTCGTGGGATCTTGCCGCTCGCAGCCCCAGGGCATGCTTTTATGTGTTCTGCTCTCTGAATTTCCTATAAATTAGCAGTTGGATCCAGCAGTTGGATCTCATTCAGGACTGATGTTTTTGCAGCACGTCTGGCAGGTGGTGGTGATGTTCCCTCAGCAGGGGGCAGATGCAGTCTGGGCGCCTCTCCTTTAAAGCTGCTATAGCCCTTGATGAGAACCGCCTATCCCTGTAGCTCACCAAGGGTGCACAATGGTCCCCTGCAGTGGTTTTCACTCTTCCACTGTTCCTGCTCTGATAGCAAGAATGAAGCTCATATGTTTCAAACCATCTTTGTTCTTCTTTGATTCCCTGATCAAATCTGATGTGGGGAACAGAGTTGTAAGCAGAACCCATTGTCATTGACTTCCCAGCCTTTGGGTTTGTCTCAATTTCATTGAAATACTTCTTTGCTTCCCCCTAAGAAGTTGGCATATTACCTTTATTTAATTTTTTAAGACAGAGTCTCACTCTGTTATCCTGGTAAAATGCCATGGCATCATAGCTCACAGCAACCTCACGAGATCCCCTTGTCTCGGCCTCCTGAGTAGCCAGGAATACAGGTGCCCACTAGAATACCCAGCTAGTTTTTCTATTTTTAGTAGAGATGGGGGTCGGGCTCTTGCTCAGGCTGGTCTCAAACTCCTGAGCTCAACCAATCCACCTGCCTCGGCCTCCCAGAGTGCTAGAATTATAGACCTGAGCCATGGTGCCCGGCCAGCATATTACCTTTATAATAAGGTTCCTGTTCCTTTTCTATTTGTTTATTAGTAAAATCTACCTCTCATCAAAGAGTGAAGCCACAATATCTCAAGTCATGGTCACAGCAATAAGTCCAGGAGACACATGAGAGGGTGATGCCCTCAAGAGCCTGTGAGGCTGGGCAGGAGTATTGCTTGATGCCAGGCATTCAAGATCAGCCTGACCAAGAGCAAGATCCCACTTCTACAAAAAAAAAAAAGAAAGAAAAGAAAAGAAAGAGAAAATGAGAAAGAAAACTTAGCCAGGCATTGTGATGGGCTAATTTTTTTTTTTTTTTGAGACAGAGTCTCATTTTATCGCCCTCAGTAGAGTGCCGTGGCGTGACATAGCTCACAGCAACCTCCAACTCCTGGGCTTAGGCGTTTCTCTTTCCTCAGCCTCCCGAGTAGCTGGGACTGCAGGGGCCTGCCACAACTCCCAGCTATTTTTCTGTTTTTGCATTTCGGCCGAGGCCGGGTTTGAAACAGCCACCTTCAGTATATGGGGCTGGTGCCCTACTTGCTGAGCCACAGGCACCACTGTGATGGGCTAATTTTTATAGTCCCAGCTGCTGGGGAGGTTGAGGCAGGAGGATCACTTGAGTCAAGGAGTTCAACGTGCAGTGAGCTAGGATGAGTCTACTGCTCTCAAGCCTGGATGACAGAGCAACACTTTATCTCAAAAAAAAAGCCTGTGGACCACCATGTGAATTCCAGAAGTTTCTTCCATCAGTCTCAAAACCAAAAGACATTAAAAACAACAATCCCCTCAAAATAATAATAAAATGTGGGACAGCCAATTGGGTAGAAACTGGGCCCAGCAGCAATTGTTTGAAGCCAGGTCCTCTGTAAGGCATTTAAATTCCTAGTCTGTAGGCTTAACTGGAAGCCAGTAAAACCAGCTATCTATTATTAAACTCTGCCTCCTTGAGGTGAAGCTTAAGTGGACCACAAGACTGTCACCTATGATCTAATCACTACCTAGACCCAGACCTGATCATGAACAATGATCAACATGTTCCCTCCATGTTCCAATCGCAAGTTGAATCCTAGCCAGAGGTGGATTCACCAGAGAGCTAATGAAACTCAAGCTTGGGGTCTTCACAAAGGCCCCAGGTGGGGTTCTATGGATTTTGCTTTTATAATTCTGCAAGCTTTACCTTAAATTATATAAGCTTCAGAGTCTCCAAGCCTGGACTTGCCCTGTCCCCAGCCTTGCAACTCATTCTCTCAGTGCTCAACTCTAGCACTGTCTTTTTTCTTTTCTTTCTTTCTTTCTTCTTCTTTTTTTTTTTTTGAGACAGATTCTCACTGTGTTGCCCAGGCTAAAGTGCATGACATCATAGCTCACAGCAACCTCAAACTCTAGGGGTCTAGTGATCCTCCTTCCTCAGCCTCCAGAATAGCTGGGACTAGAGGCACCCACCATGACACAGGGCTACTTTTTTTCTATGTTTAGTATCGATGGGGTCTCGCCCTTGCTCAGGCTAGTCTTGAACTCTGAGTTCAAGGGATCCATCTGCTTTGGCCTCCCAGAGTAGTAGGATTACAGGCTTGAGCCACTGGGTCAGCCCCTGGCGATGTTTTGACCCACTGAGCCCTACAAATTCATGACCCTACTACCTATACACTGTACCCTCCTCCTCCAAGTTTGCAGCCTGGTTAAGGTTTGTGAGGCGGGCTGTGTCTGGGCTTAAAATGTAGGTTTTATTATTCAGGATCGGGTGCCAACAGATCAGGAGACAACTGCTGTTGAAAAGAAAAGTTTGTTATACTCACAGGACCCAAGAGGTGTGGCATGCCAAGGAGGGGCCACACCAGGAAGGAAGCAGAGGGCACAAGGGGAAAATATGGCAATAGCCTTTTGTGGTTTCTGTGGGAAGGACCAAGTTAGGCAGGGTGAGCAGGCCCAGGTTGGTGAGTTGGAATAATTTTAGTGGGCTTTGGGATGTAGGTGTTGTTGGGTGGCCCCTAGGTAATCGCGGCCTGCAGGTGGGTGGCTGTTGGTAGGGATGCGACAGACCAGTAGGGCAGAGGGGTAGGCTGTGGGCTCTGGATTGTTTGTATTTGAAGAGCAAGCTGGTAGTCAAGTTGTTTACCAACTCTAGGTACTGCAAGTCCTGGGCAGGGCAGTTCCTCCACGGTCAGCAATGCCCCAGGATGTCAAAGCATTGAAAGTCAAAGCATTAAAATTTATAATAAAAAGACATGACTAACAGAGTTCTCCAAATTAAAAGCCAGGCTCTATGTCCATAAGAATTGGAGGCAGTTGCTGGGCAGACACAAATTAAAAGACGTCTACGGCAGAAATACAATCCCAGCAGCTTCTGACCCCAAGGATGGCTCTGCCTATTTGCTGACATTTATCCCCCTACTCTTTGTCCCCTGGCTATATAGCAGCCACACGGCTCCTGGTTAGTTCCATCCTGGGACCCCCAACAAAATGTCCAGGTCCCCCCCTCCCCCAGGCTGCTCTGCCCCAGGTCATTAGGCCTGCGGGGCCTCATCTGCTGCCAACATTCATTCCACATCACTGTCCAGAAAGACTGACAGTTGACGGCGACTGCAGTTCTCACTTCCCTTGGCACCTGGCCCTCTTGTTTTATTTAAAATTGTCCAGAAACTGTGCCTGCTGTCACCAGGAGCAGAGGCTAATTGGAACAATGTAAAACATTTGTCTTCAGGCGTTAACAGACCCGTTAGTCACCTTAGGGGTCCAAGTGTTGGACAACGTGAGAGACGCATGCTCAAGACAGCTGCCATCGGGACCATTTCTGCCGAGAAGACTGTCAGGCTTCTAGACACTGTGAGCTCTCTAAGGGACTTTGCCCTTTTTGTTCCTACCTCCTTCCCAAAGGAGCTGGGCATTCATCAGAAGCCCTAGATCGGGGGGGTGGGGTTTTGGGGTGCCTCCTTGAGGTTTAATGTTCAAAAGTAGGAGCTCATTAATCTAGGATTTTGCTCCTGGGTCCTGGATTCTGTGTGGGGAGGGAGGGCTCTTGGCACTACCTTCCTCGAGCAATGCTTTTGTCCTCAAGGCTTATCCTTTTCTTTTCTCTACAGCTCGTTTTTATCTCTCATCTTACTCCAGCAGGAGTTTCTGCAAACTCATTTAACATTTTTTCCTGTTGTTTACAGACTGCTTGACCTGAGCAGTTTTCCTCACATTTGACTGAGTTTTGGGTTTTTGTGAGTGATCACTTTGGGAACATCTTGATCTTTATGAGTCCAAAGAAGTTTTGCTTGATACCCTGATCTCTCCATCTTCCCAAACTTCTTCTCCCCACAGCTGTCCCCTGCTCCAAAAGTGGCAGTGCCATTCTTCTTGGTGATGAGGCCACCCATTTTGGAATCATTCTTGATCCCTCTCTTTTTCTTGTTCCCACATCCCCTATGTCATCAAACCCTACAGGCCTCTCCCTTCAAAATATACTCAGAATCTGCCTGCTTCTCACCACCCGCTGGTCCACTACACCACCTCCTCCCTGTCTCCTGTCCCCAGAGGGAATCTGTTAACACTTCCCGGGGTGTCTTGTCACACCTGTGCTCAAAACCTTCCCCTGGCTTTCATCTCACTCAGAGCAAAAGCAAAATTGCTAAAAAGACTCTGATCTGTCCTTTCCCTTCTCTGGCCTCCCTGTCCCTCTACCCACCTCGTTGTATTACACACCAGATGTGCTCCTTGGGGACTTTGCATCAGCTACTCCTTCTGCGCTGCCCAAATGTCACTTTCTCAGCGAGGGCTTCCCTCATTACTAACTTAAATAATTAAAAATCAAAACACGCCATTTAAAATTGCACCTCCTGGGGCTTCCTGCTCTGTTTGTCTCCACGGCTTTGTTACCATGTGACACACTATATGCTTTCTTTGTTTATTTGTGGAATGATTGATCAAGTCACTCTGGCAACTGTTTTATTTTCTGAGTAAGGGTTTGGAAGCCTGTGAGACGTGTCTGAGTTTTGGGTATGCCTATAAGCACAGAATAGTCCCCCCCACCCCTTTGCCCACAGCTCTCAGAGGCAGTAAAACATCACTTGCCAATTTGGTGGCTGAAGGAATGAGTAACTGGTTACTCTTCCCTGTGAGTGAAAAGTTCCATTGATATTGTGTCTACACATTCTTTGCAAATGTCAGTGGGAATGAGTCACAGCCTGAGGGATTGCACCATGGAGCTGGCCCACGTGAACTGGCCCAATGACTAAATCTCCCCCATGTGATGTCATCAGAGGCAGTGATGTGGAAGAATTCATGGACTAGAGGTGACCCCTGCACAAAGAAAAAGACCCTTCATTGGGGGATGCCTGACCCAACTCAGGGGTAGCCATGATGGATCCAGGTCTGTGGGATAGGTCAAAGGCATGACCTTCAGGGACACTTCTAACTCCACTTCTGTGAGTTTCCTCGTACTAAGCGAGGACAACATTTGTTCATTCAACAAATACTTCTGGAACACTAACAGGGGGCTGGAGGTGTGGTGCAGGCCAGACAGACAAGCACCTGCTGTTCTTGGAGTTCATAGACAATGTTGCACTATGGAGGGTGTCATGAAGAAAATAAAAAAGGATGGTGGCACAGTGAGTTGGGGTGCTGGCCTGAGCAGGACCCTTGGGGGGAGATGACATCAGGGTGCAGACTGGGCTCTGAGCCCTGTGAAGGCAGAGGGAGAGGCCAGTGTGGCTGCATCAGAGGAAGGATGAGGAGGGGGACAGGACAAGGTCAGGGTGAGAGGACGCAGGGCCTGGCAGGCCGGGTGAGAAATTTGTGCGTGCCCTATGGTCTTCCCCAGTGCTAAGTGATGTGGGGGAGGAAGATCATGAGTGCAGCAAAGGGGAATCCTTCCTTCTGGTGTAACTTGGCTGGAGACCTCCACGGGGGGGTGGAAATCTTCCTTGGTGAACTTGAAGCTTCTCCAAGCCTGCCAACATTCCCAGGAGAGATCCAGGAAGCCCAGGGCACTGTCACACTGGAAAAACAGAGGGGGAACCTGGAGGGGTCACAGTGGGGCTGGCTGACCCTGGGTCGCCTCTCACCCTATAGCCCTTCCTTACTGTTGAGCAACAGCGACGGGTGGGCAAGCTCACCAGTGGCCCTGTCCGCACCGCAGGACCATTTGAAGCTTCTTTCCAACGGGAACAACTCTCCGCCAAGTCAGCCTCTGATCGGCTTGTCGGAGACAGCGGCCGAGCAGTGCCAGGAGGGGGCGCTAAATAACCGATGAAACGACTGTCATCTGTGCGCTTGGACACCAGTGCATTTAAAAACATTTTGTATAGGCACCACATTCCTTAAATCGACTTTTTTTGGAGTCAAAGCACTAGTTTTATTTTTAGCAATAGTATCTATGAAATCTTAGAAAATCTTAGAAAATCATAGAAAATCTTAGATTTTCTTTACCGGTTTCATTTTTCTCCTAATATACATTCAGATAAATACATCACAACCACTGCACTAATAGCAATATTTTATATAGCATTTTCTGTGAGCTAGGCATTGCTCTAACAGCTTTATACATATCGACATATGTTGTTATTGCTGCTTTACAGATGGAGAGACTGAGGTAAGAATATCGGTGGTGGCCTGGCCCCCACTGTGGCAGGTGTTAGAGGTGGGATTCAAACCCGGGCCCTAGAATCAGGGTCGTGCTCTGTTGCCTCTGTAGGAATTGAGAAAGAGTGGGCTCGTGTCGCCCAGGAATGTGCACTAGCCTTTCCTAAATTTGTATCAACTTAAAGTTTCTCAGGTGGTGTTGCATGCAGAGTTTCAAGCCTGGGCTGAACTTGGGGTGAGGGGCCAGGGAGTCTTAGACAAGTAAGTCCTGGTGGCCCTGTCCCTGCAGAGGGTCATCAGGTGAGGGGAGGGAAGTGGGATGTGGAATAAATCCTTGTTCGGGGATCTGAATGTAACACTGGGTTTCAGGCAGAGAGATTCCTTCCCCCAATGTTGTCCTAGCTAGGGACCCGGGTGAGCAGGAGCCCCACCCTGACTGTTGCCATGGGGCCCCACCCAGCCCTGAAAGAGTCAGCTGCATCATTGCTGCTGCCCTGACAACCGCAAATACTGTCTTGAGTCAGAAAGAACAACCATGTTTGTCAAGTATTGAGGCAAGTTCATCTTGGGCTGGAGCCCTGGTGTGGTGAGATGGAATGAAGGCTGTCACTCTGCTCTCAGCTCAAATCGTGCTTGGAGCTGAACATGACTCCCCCCCAGCCTCAGCTTCCCCCACCTGTAAAGTTCATGGCTTGAACTGGAAGGCCTCTGAGTTTTCGCCCAGCTTTGATATTATTTTTAGAATCATCCTCACAAGGGATTCATTTTTCTTTTTCTGAGATGAAAATCTGAATTACTGACACTTTTCTCCAAATTCGGCTTGATTGGCTGCCTCAGGCTCTGGGATTTTGGATGTGCTGATGGGTCAAATTAGACAGGATTATGCACCCTTTAGGATAGTTATTCTCGAAACAATAGGACACACCAAGTGTTGGTGAGGATGTGGAAGAACTGGTGCCCTTGTGCTTTATTGGTGGGGATGTAAAATGGTGGGGCCACTGTGTAACCATATGGTGGTTAAAATAGAATCCTCGTGAGTGGTGCCTGTGGCTCAACGGAGTAAGGTGCTGGCCCCATACACCAGAGGTGGCGGGTTCAAACTCAGCCCTGGCCAAAAATTGCAAAAAAAAAAAAAAAAAAATAGAATCCTCCTATGATCCCGCAATTAAAAATAGAATCCTCACATGATCCCACAATTACACTTCTGGGTGTTAATCAAAAGAATTGAAAACTGGATCTCGAAGAGATATTTGCATGCCCACATTCACAGAAGTGTTATTTGTGATATCCAAAAGGTGGAAGCAACCCAAGTGTCCATTAACAGGTGAATGGATACAGAAAACGATACTGTATACATACAGCGGAACATTATTCAGTTTTAAAAGGACGGAAGTTCTGATACATGCTACAACATGAAGACGCCTGCAGGACATGATACTAAGTGAAACAAGCCAGTGATAGAAGGGCAGGCACTGTACGGTTCTAGATTCCACTTTACTTGTCTAAGAGGCATGGAGTAGTCAAATTCATGGAGACAGGAAGGAGAATGGGGGGTGCCAGGGACTGAGGGAATGAGGAGCTAGTGTTTAATGGATACGGTGTTTCAGTTATGCAAGATGAAGAGTTATGACCGTTGGTTGCACAACAATGTGAGTATATTACTACTACTGAACCGCATGCTTAAAAATGGCTAAAATGGCAAATTTTGTTGTTATATTCTTTAATCATGGTTAATCTTTTTATGATTCAATTTTTTTTTTTTTTGAGACAGTATCTCACTCTGTTGTCCTAGGTACAGTGACATAGCCTCATAGTTCACAGCAATCTCAAACTCTTGGGCTCAAGTGATCGTCTTGCCTCAGCCTCCAGAGTAGCTGGGACCACAGGCACCTGCTATGTTTGCACATGTGTTGAAAAAATCCAAACAATGCAAAAAGATAAGAAATAAAGAGGGTAAGTATTCTTCCCACCTCCACTGTCAAAACTCCTCCCCCCTTTCTCCAGAGCAGTCATAGTTATTACCTGCCCGTGTCACCTTCCCAAGATGGTGCTTGGACGCCCAGGCAGAGATGGGGAAATATCCTTGTCCTTAGATACCAATGTGTGCACGCTGCACACTTTACACACAGCCCACATTGTGCTTTTTTCACTTAACAGTGTACTTCTGAGGTAGTTCTAGATTAATGCATGTTGATAAGCCGATTTTTTTAATTGCTCAATTAATATTCTACCCTATGCCTAGATCATAGTCAAATTTACTAGTCCCCCTCATGAAGGGGTTCTTCATCTTTTTTTTGTGCCATTGTTCCCGTTGGCAATCTGGTAAAACCACTGTCCTTTTCTCAGAAAAATGTTTTTAAATGCATAAAGTAAAATAGCAATGTAAGGGAAACCAATTACTATATGGAAATACAATTCTATCCATAAATAAAGACCCCTCCAACTGGGCCAGGCGCAGCGGCTCCTTCCTATAATCCTAGCACTCTGGGAGGCCGAGGTGGGTAGACTGCCTGAGTTCATGGGTTCAAGACCAACCTGAGCAAGAGCGAGACCCCGTCTCCACTAAAAATAGAAAAACTAGCCAGGCATGGTGGTGCCTATAGTCTTAGCTACTTGGGAGGCTGAGGCAAGAGAATCACTTGAGCCCAAGAGTTTGAGGTTGCTGTGAGCTATGATTCCATTGCACTCTACCAGGGGTAACAAAGCGAGATTCTGTCTCAAAAAGAAAGAAAAGAAAAAGAAAAAAAAAACCCCTACTGGTTTCCAGGTTTTTCCTACTACAAACAGCGAAATGAACATTCTTGTTATTTCTAAGGGATAATGTTCTTGAAGTGGAATTACTAGGGTGAGGATTATATGCATTTTAGCTTTGAATTAATTTTGTTAAATTATTCCCCAAAGAGTTTGTGCCACTGTGCACAAGAGGAAGCTTTTAGAATTCTGCCAATCTGGCAGGTGAAAATGGGCTTTCACTGTAAGTTTTAATTGATTTTTGCTTGATAAGTGATGTTTTCTAAGTTTAAAAAACATTCCTACCAATAGATGTTATTTCTTTTGTATTCTCAAAATACACATCATTTTGACTTTGTTTTAAAACCTGTTTTCATGTATGCTGTCAACTTTCTACCATGAGAACGCATCGCCTTTAAATTTAAAAAAGAAAGGGGGAGGTATTTGTAAAGATGATCTTAGTCCTAAAGAGTAGTCGTGAGAATAAAATCAGATTAAAATAGAAGGATGCTTACTTGTGGGGGGAGACAATGGATGATGACAGGAAGAAAATACAAAAACAATAAATAATTTTAGCTATGAATGCAATTAACCCTGATGACATGATAAGGAGGGGTGGGGTGGGTAGGTGAGTGGTAGCTTCTTGAAAACAGTGGCCAGGGTAAACATACAGAGGTGAAAGTTGAATTGAGGATGTAAGAAAAAGAAATAACCAGGCATATGAAAGTCTGGGAAAAGACTGTATTCTTCTCAGGCTTACATGATCTAAGTTTGGGAACTGACTTCTGATTTGAGATTGGAACCATAAAGCTATTGTGAAGAGATTCCCAACAAGTGCCTACATATGACACAGAATAGCTACTAGGAATGGCTAGGAATGGCCTGAATGATTTTCCCTTGCTAATATAGAAGGGTTCGAAAGAGCATGGGGGATTAAGGGAAGCCTTGGAGAGAACTTTGTCCAGATGTATAGATATCTTAGGGTTGCTACTTCTTTTATGGAGAGTTGCAAACTTGGTTATTTACAAGCAGAGTTAGAGAGGAGAGCCTCTTTTTTGTTTGAGACAGGATCTCACTCCATCACCCAGGCTGGGATCACTGCACCCTCAGACTTTTGGCCACAAGTGATCCTCCTGCCTCAGCCTTCCAAGTATCTGGGATTACAGGAGTGTGCCACAACCACAGTAATTTTTAATTTTTTTGTAGATACAGGGTCTTGCTCTGCTTCCCAGGCTGGTCTCAAACTTCTGGGCTTAAGTGATCCTCTTGCCTTGGCCTCCCAAAATGTTAAGACACGGTGCCAGGTGTGACAACCTCTTCGGCCTGGGTTGTAAAAAAGAACCAGTAGGTGGCAGTGAAGGACAAGCAACAGACCCACCTCTCCTGAACCAGAACCTTGCAATTCAGATTGAGCCCGCTATTCCCTGCATCTGGCTCAGGAGTATACGAATGCCAGTGTCTGGCACATTAACATGTCTGGGTACATTTGAGCTCCAAAGGAGGGAAGTGTATGAGCACAGATATAACATCTGTTATGGGGCCAAGGATCCCCAAGGCTTACTTGCAGGCAAACCTCTTCCTCCTCCCCGCCACTATACAAACAAGGGAATGTAAATGAGTTTAGAAGGTGTGGGGTATAAGAAACACATGCTCTCTTGAAGTGACTTTCATTTCCCCTCTTCGGATAAGAATCATAAGTGCAGAGGAATCTTTTTCTACTACAGGAAAGATTACAGCCCTAAGCAGTTGCAACGGACACTGGCTGGAGGGCAAGCAGTGAGAGGACTGCCCATGGCTGTGGGGACAGTGAGCCCAGGGACAGCCTGCGCCCACCTAAGGGAGATGGCCGTTACTCAGCTGAGCCAGGAGGAATACAGGCCCGGTACTGCCAGAGGTTCAAATGTTGCAGAGAAGCAGAAATTTAGATTTTTATGTAAACCCTCTAGGTTTTAAAATGTTAGTGTCTCGCAATACAATGTGTGGTCCAAATAGACCACTTTGTGGGTTAGATGCGGTCAGTTTCCCAACCCTCGGAAGAGTTTTATTGGCCTCTTGACTGGGGGAAGAAGAAAGCCCCAAGCCCCTAGTGTGTGTGGCCAGGGCCCTGGGAGGAGATTTTATGTCTTTGGCTCATTCACCTGTCACCTACTCATCCACCTTATGAACCTGCCATTCTGGGGAAGCCGAAGCTCTCAGGTCCAAGCCACATCTCTGGGGTCGCTCAGCTCAGAGGGAAAGCAGGAGTCAAGGCCAGACCACACGGCCTCCTTCAGAAGTTAGTGAGCAGGATACCTGGAAACCACATCCTATTCAAGAAAGCAAAAGGTGGAAACAACCCAAGTGTCCATCAGCCGAGGAGTGGATGAAGACGATGTCGTCTGTTACTCACTGGACTGCTCCGCCATAAAGAGGAACTGACATATGTTGCAAGTGATCGACCTTGAAAACATTACGTTGCATGAGAGAAGCCAGACTCAGAATGAGCATGCTGTATAATTGTGCTCGTATGTGATGTCCGGGATAGGAAATCCTCGGAGACAGAAAGCAGACTGGTGGTTGCTGGGGGCCTATGGGAGGATGGAGAGTGACTGCTAATGGGAACAGGGCTTCTGTTTGGGGTGCTGAACTAGTGGTGGTACTGATGACTGTTCAAGGCTGTGCGTGTGGGAAATGTCACTAATGGTAAATTTAGTGTTACCGGTATGTGACCATACATTTTAAAAAAGAAGCCATTGGGTGTGGGGGGGGGCATCAGACTTGGGGCCCCTCTCTCTCCTTTTGAATTGAGACTGACCTTGTGCCAGGCTCTGTTCTAAGTTCCCCATGGGTAGGAATGATAAGACAATCACTGAGCATAGATAGTGGTCTCAAGGGTTGCCTTGTCCACAAATCACCTGGAGATCTTATTAAAATACATCTTCTGAGGCAGCAGGTCTGTGCAGGCCTGGGAATCTGCAGTTCCACAAGCTTCCTAGTAGTACCTGTGCCACCGGTTGAGCACCAAGGGTAGAGGAAGGATGAGCACAGTAAGGCTCGGAGATCTTAACTCGCGTGCCCAAAGCCCCACACCTCTTAAGTAGCTAAGCCAACACATTTTACTGTCTCAAAGTCGACTAAGCAAATGGAGGAGGTGGGGAGGAAGGAAAGAGAGGGAAATCAATATTCAAATGGGGTAGGCAGTCATCAGCCACTACTCAGCAAGCGCATACACCCTGAAGTGGTTCCCCGGGACCTTTGGGGGTAGGGAAGGGGGTGGGTGAGAAACTTCTTGTCAATTCAAAGGGTCCTGCTCAGTATTGCTGACCAGAATCTCTGGTATTAAGGCCTAGGCATCCATACATTTTACAAGCCCCCAGAAGAATATTCTATCATGAGCAGGGCTGAAAACCACTGGATGGTAGGGGAGTGAAGGTTGGTGAGTTCTCTGATGACACACCGTCCACTCACTGGGTGGCTGTGTCTCTCTGCAAGTATCTGCTGAGCAGGGCCCAGGTTGGTGGCAGCAGCTCACCGTGGGGTTGCCAGAGAAGGCAGGGAAAGCACCAAGGCTGGAGGAAACTCAGCACGTGCACAAGTCTGGTAGCAAGAGAGCCTGGAAGGCTCAGACACGGACCATTATGCCATTGGCTGTGGCTTGCCTGGACTGGCCCCCTGCCCCCACAAGCCCATTTGCTGGCTGTAGACCTCCTACCAGCCCATAGCTTCCAAGAGAGAAGGACGAGGTGGGAAGGAGGAGGCCATGGAGGGAAGCAAGTGAGGAGTCAAGGAGGACTCGAGGCCTCCCCACGTCTCTTAGATCTTAAACACTGGGGAGCCAGGGATTTCCCTTCTTGTCTTGGGGATTTCCTTTCTTGGTAGCATCTGGGTCCCAGAAGCTGGCAGTGGTGACTGGGGGCAGAAATGGGGTGATCAACCATCTTGGATGTTGAGAGCTGAAACTAGAAAAGTCCTAAACGAAGCCCCCCTCACTCTGCTCCCAGCCTGCTCCTGGTTCCTCCAGTGCAGGCTTAGACCAGCTTCTCAAATGTCCCTGTGCACATTGATCCCCCCGGACTCTTGTTGCAATGCAGACTCTGATCTCTCGGGCCTGGGATAGGGACTCGGGGGCTGCATTTCTAACAAATTCCAGGTGGCACAGGCCCTGCTGGTCCCCAGGCCACACAGTGAATAGCAATGGTTGATAGCACCCTCCGGCTCACGAGAACCAGCTACTTCTGGCCATAACTAGGAGAGAGAAGCTGTGGCCACCCCAAAAGCTCTCCTGTATTTCCTAAGGCAAACACAAACCAGCCCCCTGTCCACCGGATTCTTCAGGCCCCAAGGCTGCAGTGAAAATCAGCTGATGAGTGTATTTTTGTTTGAAACCCACATGTCAGTGGCAGACAGCGCCCGTCACAGGCCCTAGTTGTTTGCTTTGCCTCTCAGTTGTTTGGTCCCTTTCCTCTTCCCCTTTTTTAACTCACTTCTCATCTCACAGCAGCCTGGGTGAATGTGCAAATGAAAGAGAGTCCCAGGGAAGATGAGAACTCTTGCTGGGTGGCCAGCTGGAAAGAGATTGAAATAAAAACATTTCCCTTTCTCTCTTCCTCTCCTGAGCGAGTGGGGGCAGGTTTGTTGGAATTGTTAAAGGAACACCACTGGCGTTTGAGGAATGCTTTTTCCGGAGAGCAGGAGTCATCCCTCTTGCTGCTGCCTAGGTAGGATGGCTCCCAGGCTGGGCAGTTCAGGACAGTGTACTTGGGTCATATGTCGTCTCGAGGAGCTTCTAATCCTATCAGGACCTCTTCTGTAAAATGGGGATAATGGCTGTACCCACCGAGTGGGGCATTCCCTGTTTGTTCCCAGATCCATTCTCTACCCTGGGAAGTTGAATATTAAGGATTGCATCACTTGGGTGCCCTACCTCTGGCTTCTCATTGGGTTGGAGGTACCTGTTCCCTCCCTGCTCTAGGCTGCAGCTGTGAGTTTCTCTCTGCAGCTCCTGCTGAGCAGATGCCTCTACAGTGCCAGGCCTGAGGGTATGTGCCAGTTAACCCTTCATTGCCTCTTGGCTCCAAAGTCCTTTAATACCTGCTCTGCCATAATGGACAGAAGCCCCTTAAGCATCTTTCTTTAACAGTGAGTGCAGTGTTAAGCATAATTCTCAGTAGAGGGCGCTAAAAGGACACCTGGGCTCTCTGCTCTTGTTTTTCATCCCTCTCTCAGACCATCTCCAGGCCTGGCCAATCAGATCATCACCTCCTTATGACCGCACTGATTGGCTCTGGGATGGTGGTCTAAGCTGCTCCAATCAGAGTGAACTTCAGAACCTAGGTAGGAGCCACAAAAGATGTCTTGCTCTTTTCCGTCGGATTTGAGAATATGAGAGGCTGTGTTGCTGCAGCCATATTGTCATCATGAGGGGAGAGTCAAGTCTTGAGCTGCCAGGAGTTGCCATGGGGAACACAACAATGGCACTAACATGGTGGAAGTTGTGACACAGCATAGCTGCGCTTGAAGCTGGCATGACCTTTAGACTTTTCAGTTATATGAATCTATAAATATCCTCTCTCCACCCATTTCACCATATATATAGGTGCCAAAAAATGAATATACATTTCAAGAAAGGAAAAAATCATATTAGATTTGTAATACTCACTATATACTGACAAAAGGTGAACACAAGTCACATTGAGCACCTCTTGTAATTGCAGAAGCCAAGTGTGACTTGGGTATCACAAATTTAATAGTTTTTCTTTTCTTAAACTGTGTATACATATTTTTGGCACTATGTGTGCACGCGTGCATCTGCACACATGTCTTTTTGTCTACCAGCCAGTTTGAGTTGGGTTTTCTGCTCTTTGGAAACATCATAGTCCTACCTAATACAGTGGCTTTAGGGGAAAAAAAAAACAAAAAAACCACTGCGGAATACACTTGGCTACAGTATCTCATTTACTCCTCTCCCTAACCCCCACAGTCCTTGGAGGAAAGTGCTGTCATTACCCTCATTTTCCAGATGTGAAAAACTATGCTCAGAGAAGTTAAGTTACCAGCTCAAGGACACCCAGCTCATACGTGGTGGCGGCAGGATCCAGGCAGGGGCTCTAATTCTTCAAACCACTTCACGCTGCCTCACCTTGCAGCGGTGTGGGGGCCAGTCCTCCAACCTTCTCAAGTGGCGGGGCCGTGCATCTCAGTGCAGGGAATACACCCTGCTCTTAGGGATTCTGGCTGCCACCAGAGGGAAGGTAGAGGTGCCATCTGTGTGCTGAGTATTTGTACAACAATGTAGTTCCTCTGCCTTCATTATCTAACCGATAATGAAAAGATCTCCTAATCGTAGTTCTGCCAAGTCAGTTGTAACAAAGTGGGAAACGCACTTGTAATTAACAGCCGTGCAGGCAAATGAGGAGTGTGTGAAAGTCTCCTGAAATGGTATAAAAAATAAGGCTAAAGCATATCCCTTGTTACCTTGTGAGTGCTATTAGTTGATCAGACATTTTTAATTGTTGCTGTTGATTTCTCATGGAATTATTAACAATAGTAACAAGAGTTTATCATCTGTTGCAAACTTGTTTAATACTATGGATAAGATTCTGTTCTTGGTGCTTTTTATACTACTCTATTTCATTTTATTCTCATGTCACTGCAGTAGGGTGGATACTCTTTTTTTTTTTTTTTTTTTTTTTATAAAGGAAGAACTAGAAGTTCAGAGAGTTTCACCAACTTGGCTAGGGTCACACAGCAAGAAAATGGCTTGTCCAGGAATCAAACTTGACAGTCTCTGGCTCCAAAGCCCAAGTTTCTTCTGTTTGTCCTGAGACTTGTAATACGTTTTGCTATTCTGGGTTGCCTTGCTTGCAAAAAAGTACGTGCCTATTCATCGTGGCTCAGGTTAGGACAATTTTGTGCTCTTCTGATATTCTGAATGCTAATGTGTCTGGTTGGACAGAGTGCTAAGGCAGCTTTAAGACATTCTTATTGTTGAGGGTATCTTGCTTGATAGGCCAAATAGCTAGATGCTAAATATCACTGAACCTTTCCTGGACATCTCATTCAGGTTCAGGTATGTATTAGACAGCAAAAATGACAGAAACTCAACCCTTACTAATTTAAGTAAAAAGGGAACTTATTTGATCACATGAATGAAAAAGGGATGGCATCAGGAACTGCTGGATCTAGGAACTCATTGTTGTTGTTACGACCCAGCTCTTCTCTCTCTTCCTTGGTTCTGTTTCCACTGTGTTAGCTCCATTCCCAGGCTCCCAGCTCTCTACTGCTCAGGTTTATATTCAGAGGGGAAGGGAGAGGGTATTTTCTGACATGGCCTATAAAAATCCCAACATCCATTCTGAGGATGGAGCCCAGGACTGTGTGCTCCAGGACCCAAGCTCCCATATTTCTGTTCTCCTACCCTCAGCCCTGGTCTTTTATCCCTGTGGTCACCTAGAGGGCTGAGAAGGCTCTTGGCAAACCAGCAATCACATCTGTGTTCCAGTAACAGGAGGAACAGACAAGGGACATCTCCTCCCTTTTGTAGGGCCTTCTCAGAGTCCCTTGCAAGGCTTTGCTTACATCTTGCTGGTCAGAACTTGTACATCTGGTCACATCTTGCTGCACAGGGGCCAGATTTTCATTCTCAGTGGTACTGTGCCTGGAGGAAGCTATTCCTAGGAGTAAGGGGAAGGTGGGTGCCAGGGGGACAGTTGCAGCACCCACTGAAGGTGGTGGTCAGTGTGTGGCTGGGCCACTGTCACTCCTCCTTTGCAAAATCGGTGTTGTGGAAAGAGCTCTGGATGGCTAATTCCAGCCACTAACAGGCTGTGTCGCTTTGCCTGTGTGCCTGCATTTCTCCAACTATAAAGTGGGGTAGTAATCATGTCTCACGAGCACACTTCTGGCTGCAGGCAGAGAATGCCTGACTCAGAGTAGGGTGACCAACTCATCTCAGTTTTCCTGGGACTTTTCTGGCTTTTGCACCGGATCCTAAATGCTAAATGAAGCATTCTGGACATCCTTTCAGGCCTGAGATGTCGGGTCACCCCAGAACAGTAGTGGTAATAATAAAGACATGTATTCCCTGGGGGCAGCCAGTCTCTGGGTGAGCTTGGCAGCTCAGTGCCGTCTTCATGGACCTGGGCAGGCTCGGTTTCATCCTCACACTTGCTGTGTGCTGGTCACAAGCATGGTCACCCAGCTCCACTTCCTGCTGTCCTGGGTCAGACTCCCCGGAAGCAGGGACTGAGGTGGGGATTCAGGCGCACGATATTTATTGAAGGTGAAGGAGGCAGGAATGGGCAGGGGGAAAGTGAAGTAAGTGTGTGGTTTCAGCTGGAGCTTAGCTGCAGCCTCGTCCCACGGGAGCTCTGAAGCATGCACAGCATTGCAGGGTAAGATCTACCTTGGGGTAGGGCCTGCGGACTGGCACCCGCCTGTCAATCAGTCATTGCCATGAGTGGCTCTGAGGGGGAGGGTGTGATCGCCCAGGATCTCTGTTGTGGCTCCAGTCTGGAGAGGGGCTGCCGTGAGTCATGACAGCACAGCAGTTGGGGGGGACACCCACAGTACCTTCCACCCCTGAACTCCCTCAGCAGCTTCTAGGGCACAAAGAGGAGAAGAGGTCCGATTTCCTCAGCAGTCTCTGGCCTAATTCCTCTGGGGTCTCATTAGCCAGGACTGGGTCACATCCCATCCCTGGTGACTCAGAAGGCGGTAAATTACATCGGTTGTTGTAAACTCTGCCACTGGGCTCATTGAAACCTGGGACAAAGTTGGGGGTTGGCTTTCATGGAGGCAACCGGCAGGTACTGCCCCAGCAGTCATGACGTCATGAGCGCAGATCAAAACTCTGCAGACCCAAGTCATCCTTAGTCCTTTTCCCTCTAGATCTTTCTGTGGCCCCCACAGGCAAATATGTTAGAACCATAACACAGGTGGACGTGTGTTCCTGCTGGGCCACTCTCCCAACTCTCCCAAAGCCTGCCTTGCAATTCTGGGCAAACACTGGCTGTAGCTTTGGCTTTGCGGACGAGGCTGATAGGTCTATGCTTAGTCTTTACTAGAAGTCTCTCCACCTTAGCGTCTGGAGCTTTGCTCTCCGGCCAAGCCTTCCATTGATCCTCTGTTGAAAGTGAAGCACAACTCAGCAGCCCGGATGGGATGACAGTCAAGTGTGAGGGTGGCAGATTTAAGGTCTGGTGGCATTCCCACCAGGCCCCTCCCTTCCCCATAACCATCTCCGGGCACCTTGGTTGACTGTCACTGCTGAGTAACTTTTATGACAATTGCAAAAGAGCCCTGATCATGTATATGCAGACGTATCCCATTTAGTCATCTTTATGGATAAAGAGCCTCTGTCCATTCAGCGGCCATCTGGCCGCTTGCTAAATGGCCTTGTCATTTAGAGAATGAGTCTGAGCGCTTCTTGGTGGGGTCCCATCAATACAGAATAACAAATGTGGTGGAATAACAATAGCCACCAAGTAGCCCAGACTTGCCCACCATGCCTACCATCTGGTTTAAGTGGCATTTATTTCAGCAGAGACCTGGTGAGTAGGGTGAGGAGTTTGGGTCTGTCTTAGGGAAGAGTCTTGCTGGCACAGGGAACGGCAAGGCCCAAGGCAAGGGCCCTGGGGTGGGCCTGTGTTGAGTCTGTTCAGTGAATAGAGAAGGGGTTAGTGTAGCTGGAAAGGAGATCAGGTCAGGGAGGTGGGGCCGAGAGAGGCTCTGGCTGGGACTGTGAGCAAGGTGGAATGTCATGGGTGGGCGTGGGCAGGGCTCCGAGCGGAGGACAAGCGTGATCTGACTTGGGTTCTGTCAGGGTCCTGCAGCTGGTGCAGGACAGATGCGGGGAGGAGCTCCCACAACAATCTAGGTGGGCGAGGACAGGAGGAGCAGGAAAGTGGTCAGACCCTAGGCAAGAGCTAACAGGACTGGAGGAGAAGGGGCGAGGGAAGAGAGCGAGAGCTGGGAGGACCGGGGTCAGCAGCAGGAAGGCAGATGAGAGGCCATTTTAGCCAATGGTGACCGGAGTGAAAACCACTCCGATATCCCTCTTCAGTCTCCCCTGGCTCCTCCCCGCTCTGCCATTCCTCATGTGTGGAAATATTTCATTCACTCGTTTTTCTTTCCTTCTATCAAATTACCAGCAACGCCAGGGCAAGGACTGAGTTCGGTTCTATCTGTTGACAGGGCCTGGCTCAAAGTAGAGACCCCAGAAATGCACACCTGGGATTCCTCCCTGGACACATCCCAGCAGGGGGCTGCTATTCTTCCCAGGGTCTCCTTACTGACTGTCCCCTCTGCTTGGGTTGCTGCCTGTCCCCCTCTTCTAGGTCTCCACAATTTCAATCCCACCTGCTCACTGAGTCCTTCCCTGACCTCACCATCTGAAGTGGCTGTTCTCCACCTCTGTCCCCTGGTTACTGGTAGCCAGGTCACCCCTGTGCCCATCTGCAGCAGAGATTCTTTCTCAATTCACAGGCCCACCATCTGTCTCTTGCCATTGCCGTGTGGATCCCATGAGGGCAGGGGCCAGGTCTCAGACTCTGCTGTAGTAAGAGTGTTGCTGGTGCCCACTCTCACCCCCTCAATGGCAGGGGCACCTGCCCTCAGTGGCAGGCAGCTTTGGGCTTAAGTGCCAAAAGTCCCACCTGTACTTCTTTGGGGACTTGCCCTTGGCCAATTAGGGCTGTCTTCCCAGGACATACCAGGGTTCATGGGACAGGACCAGAATAGCGTTAAGGCAAGGAAGGCTTCGTCATACAAGAGAAAAGACAGATCCTGTCTTTATTTAAAATCCTGATATTTCATCCATCGTGTAATCTTTTAGCATTAATTTTGATTTAAAAATATATTGCATTCAAATATGATTGATTTTGATTACTAAGTTTTTTGGTTCCCTCTTAGATTTGTGCTGGAGGCAAGTGCCTAGCTTGCCTCACCCTCCATCCTGGACCTGTTCAGAGGTAGGGCCTGAGAATCTGTATTCTCACTCAAACTTCCTTCCCTCTTCCTTCCCCCACCTGTGATCCCTGGAGAAGTGGGGAGCTAAATCAGAGATGGAGGATCACATGTGACCACAGGTGGTGCTTGCCTATAGTCCCAGATACTCTGGAGGCTGAAGCAGGAGGATCGCTTCAAGGCCAGCCTGGGCAATATATCAAGACCCCATTTCTTAAAAAAAAATTTGGTCACAGAAGCAGCTTGTTAGGTCCCTAAGAAGCCTCCCGGCTTCTTTTTTTTTTTTTTTTTTGAGACAGAGCCTCAAGCTGTCACCCTGGATAGAGTCCTGTGGCATCACAGCTCACAGCAACCTCCAATTCCTGGGGTTAAGCGAGTCTCCTGACTCTGCCTCCCAAGCAGCTGGGACTACAGGCGCCCGCCACAACGCCCGGCCATTTTTTGGTTGCAGCCATCATTGTTGTTTGCCGGGCCCGGGCTGGATTCGAACCCGCCAGCTCAGGTGTACGTGGCTGGCGCCTTAGCCCGTTGAGCCACAGGCGCTGAGCCCCTCCCAGCTTCTTAATTAGGGCTAGGTGTACTATATTCCCTAGGTACTAGGGTGACTATATTCCCTCGGTCCCTCAAATGAGGTCTCAAGAGGTACCTAAGCACATGCCTCTGTCTTGGCCATCAGGGTGGATCAGAATCTTCAAGATGACCCCAGAAATCCTGCCCACTCAGTGACCCCAGCCTCTGTCTTAGTTCAGGGCTCCCTCCTCAACCCCAAATGCTATTTGCTTTCCTGCTCTCCTGAGGGTTACAGGGCTCCACTTTATAATTTTTTGGTGCCACATTTCTGTTGTTTAGCATTTCCAATTGCCTCCTGTCTTTCATAGCCACTTCTGAGGGGAAGAAAAGGTCATTCCATAAATCTTAGTATTATTATGATGATGGCAATGCCCCATCACTAGGACACCCACCAGGCTGGGGAAGCTAGTGCTAATTAGCCGGAAAACTTACTTTTCAGGCATGAGTCACTGGAAGCAGGTATCAGGGGAGCTTTTAATGAGGCTCTCGTGACTTGGATGATATTTCCACAGTGCTTCAGCATGGTAGACCATGCTGAGATAACTGTGGCCTCCCCACCCAAGACAAAGAAGAAAAGGGGTGCACAGAAAACCCGGCCTCCAATGTTAGAAATGAATGCCTTTTGTGTTCTGGCCCCCTTTCCTGTTTCCTTTCATTCATTCATTCTGTCAGTGTGTGTTTCTTGAGCACCTACTAGGTACAGGCCCTATCCTGGGTGCT
>CAUYRH010066871.1:0-17662 GCA_963574655.1 Perodicticus potto | reverse complement strand
ATCTTATGGAATTGGAAAAAGAAGAACAATCTAAGCCTAAACCCAGCAGAAGAAAAGAAACATCCAAAATTAAATCAGAGATCAATGAAATTGAAAACAAAAGAATCATTCAGAAAATTAATGAAACAAGGAGTTGGTTTTCTGAAAAAATAAATAAAATAGATAAACCTTTGGCCAGACTAATTAGAAATAGAAAATTAAAATCTCTAGTCGCCTCAATCAGAAATGATAAAGGGGAAATTACAACTAATGCCACAGAGATACAAGGGATCATCTCTGAATACTACCAGGAACTCTATGCCCAGAAATTTGACAATGTGAAGGAAATGGATCAATATTTGGAATCACACCCTCTCCCTAGACTTAGCCAGGAAGAAATAGAGCTCCTGAACGGACCAATTTCAAGCACTGAGATTACAGAAACAATCAAAAACCCTCCAACCAAAAAAATGCCCTGGTCCGGATGGCTTCACGCCAGAATTCTATCAAACCTTCAAGGAAGAGTTTATTCCCATACTGCAGAAATTATTCCAAAAAATTGAGGAGGAAGGAATCTTTCACAACACGTTCTACGAAGCAAACATCACCCTGATACCAAAACCAGGAAAAGACACAACTAAAAAGGAGAATTTCAGACCAATTTCACTCATGAATATAGATGCAAAAATTCTCAACAAAATCCTAGCCAATAGATTACAACTTATGATTTAAAAAGTCATACATCATGATCAAGTAGGTTTCATCCCAGGGATGCAAGGCTGGTTTAACATATGCAAATCCATAAACGTTATCCAGCATATTAACAGAAACAAAAGTAAAGATCATATGATCCTCTCAATAGATGCAGAAAAAGCATTCGATAAAATCCAGCATCCTTTTCTAATTAGCACACTGAAGAGTATAGGCATATGTAGCACATTTCTGAAACTGATCGAAGCTATGACAAACCCACAGCTAATATTTTACTGAATGGAGTAAAACTGAAAGCTTTTCCTCTTAGAACTGGAACCACACAAGGTTGTCCTCTGTCACCATTACTATTCGACATAGTGCTGGAAGTGCTAGCGAATATAATTAGGCAAGACAAGGAAATAAAGGGCATCCAAATAGGAGCAGAGGGGGTCAAACTCTCCCTCTTTGCTGACGACATGATCTTATACTGAACCCCAAAGGCTCAACCACAAGACTCCTGGAAGTCATTAGAAAATACAGTAATGTCTCAGGATATAAAATCAATATCCACAAGTCAGTAGCCTTTGTATATGGCAGTAACAGTCAAGATGAGAGGCTAATTAAGGACACAACTCCTTCACCATAGCTTCAAAGAAAATGAAAACCCTAGGTATATACCTAAGAAAGGAGGTGAAGGACCTCTATTAATATTTTTTCATGTCATTAATCAACTTCATTCTTTTTAATGGTTACATAGTTCTCCATAGCATGATAGACCATAACCCGCTCAATGAATCTGCTATTGGTGGGAATTAAGTTTATGTCCAGTTTTTCAACATGGAAGATAATGCTGCGATGACCATCTTTGTCCGTATTACTATTTCTGTGGGATAGAAATCTAGAAGTGGGTGTTCTGCATTGAAAATCATGTGTATTTTAAATCCTGGTTAAGAAATCCTGGAGACTAGCAGAATCAATGAGCAATGTTTCTCCCTAATCTCATCATCTACATAGAGTTCTTTCTGTGCCACATCTTTCTACAGTTTGAGAAGGAGGCAAACATTTCAACCTAAGAATGTGAGTTTAGAACATTTTTTTCCATTACCTTAAATAATTAGCCTGACAACGACCTGCTTGCCCACTAGGATTATCCTGAGAAAGGGACCTTTGTAAGCAGTGCGTTGTTTTGCTTATAAATATCCAGTATTCATTGTTAATAGTACAATGTAAACCATGAACTTTTCACGTGTGTCTTCTCTAATTGGAGAAGATAATAATTTCATTTTGTCTAATATTTTTTCTGCATCTACTATGATGATCCTATATTATTTTTCTTCTTTGTTCTGTTAATGTGGTGAATTACATTGGTTCTCAAATGTTGTATCAACCTTAAATTCCTGGACAAACCCCACCTTAGTCAAGATAGATTATCTTTTTTGGCGGCTAGGCTTTGTTCATGATGTTTATATTCATATTCATGAGGGAGATTAGTCTGCAACTTTATTTTATAGCAAAGGCTTTGTCAGATTTTTGTACTGGGCTACTAGTGGCCTCCTAAACTGGATTATATGTTCCCTTCTCCTCTACGTATTTATATAAGGTTGGCATTATGCGTTCCTCATGTTTGATTAAAATTCAACAGTGAAATCATCAGTATTAAGAGTTTTCTTTGTGAGAAGGTTATATTTTCTATTTCATCTGTGTCAGTTTTGATAAGTTATGTTTTTCAGAGGAATTTGTCCTCTGGCCTCCATTGTTTCCGCAGAGAAGTCAGCCCTCAGTCATCACATTGCTCCCTTTCATTGTTTACTTTCTGCTAGCTGCTCTCTAATTTTTTTGGTCACAATATGAGTAGATGATTTGTTTTCTTTGCATTTGTTCTACTTGAGATTCACTGAGTTTCATGGATCCGTAAATGTATGTTTGTACACAATTTGGGAATATTCAGGCTTTGTTTTGTCAATTTTTTTTTTCGGCCACTTTCTTTTTCTCCTTTTCTGCATTTCATTTATACATGCAGAGCTATGTTTCACTGCTTTATATTATCCTATAGATTACAGAGGCTCTGTTAATATCTATTAATATTTTTTTCTCTGTTCTTTAGCATGAATAATTTCTACTGATCTAACTTCAAGTTTACTAACCCTTTCTTATGTCATTTATAATTTTCTATTAAGCCCAACCAGTACATTTTTCATTTCAATTATTATATATTTTTACTCTGGATATTCCTTTTTTTCCCTTTTACATTGTCCTATTTTCTCAGCTGAGGTTTCGTATCTTTTCATTCACTATCTGCATATTTTCTTTTAAATGGTGCCGATTTACAAAAACTATTTTGAGTCCTTTCATGTTATTCCAACAACTGGGGTCAATTTCAATTGCCTGTATTTTTCTATTGAGTATGTGTTAAACATTCCTGTTTCCTCAAGTCTAAAACATTTTAACTTTATCCCAGATACTGTGGAGGACACATTGTAGAAACCCTAATTTGTTATCCTAGTGTGTTGAATTTTGTTGCAGCAGATAGTAAACATGATGCAACTCAAATTCCAAATTGCCTTGCCTGAAGCAAATATCAGCGGATTTCACTGCTCAGTTCTTCAACTTTCCAGGTGAGCTTCTTGGAATCTTATATATACACACACACAGAGTAAGTGAATTAAAACTTTGGGCAGAATATATAAGGATATTTTGGATCTATAGTTTCTGTGGCTTCCTCTTTTCTAAGGTTTCTCTTCTCAATATCCATCTGCTTTGGCAGCCCTGAAATCTGTTCTCTGACTCCTCAGCCTTGTAAGATTGCAGATTTCTCAGTGAGTTATAGTCTCTCTATGTCGGGTATTTTAGACTGGGGATGAAGGAGAGATGCTTTTAGTTGAAAAACTACATAAATGTGACTCTCACTAACACAGTTTCCTTCTTCCAAGGTTTAACTTTCCAGTTTCTGCCTATTAATCATTTTTCAGCACCTTCAGGTAGTTTTCATTTGTTTGTTTGCCCAGAGTTTATAATTCTACCTGAAGAAGCATTAGTCTAAAACAAGCTACCCTACCATTACCAAAAGCAAACACCTTTCAGTAAGTAAGATCATTAGTATTGTTTTTCTTCTTTTGTGCATTGCCTGTTTTATATTCCCACTCATTTCTTATTCAGATTTTATTCTTAATTTGTAGACTATACCCAATGAGCTCATGTCTACATCTATTCTGATCACAACCTATTTGAACTGGCTAGTAAAATAGCTTCAACTTCACACATGAAGTGGACATACAGAATAGCCCAAGGGAACATTTGTAAATAGGTCAAAGACAAATATAAATGTGGAGCTAAAAAATCACTTCCAGGTGGTACCTACCTACACACTATTGTGTAAGCCTCCTCATTTAGAACTTGTAGTGTCCTCACTGCTGGGTACACAAGATACAACCATCCCTGTCCCCAGACCAATTTGCCTAGGCTGTTTTCCCTACTGCAATGTTCTACCCACTATTTTAGCCCAAACAGACTTTACTCACCATGGTGCACATTGAATAAAGATCACGGACTAGTGAATCAGGAGGCCTGGATTTTAATTCGGGCTCTTCCACATCATAGTCAATTTATAGGAATCAGTTGCTCCGACTTTAAAATAGCCACAATAACAGAGCATTGTGCTGCAAATAGAATGAAGGAGATGAAAATGTCTAGCATAACATGTGGCACCCAAGAAGAGCTCAACAAAAGTTGAGTCTGAATTCTTTTTTGAATTCTAAACTATCCAAAAATGGAGAACAGAAGAGAAGGATTCTCGGCCATAGGTGCTGCAGAATATTCCACGGAAGAGCTGCGAACAGAGGTGGAGGTAGCCGCCCTGCACAGGTACGTGAGGGAGCAGGGGGAGCAGGGGACTTGGGGCTGGATTCCTCTAACCACAAAAATTTGTATTTGCTCTCTGGAGCAAAAATAAATGGTTAATGCTTTAACCGAAACCTACTGCTAAATTTCAGATGGTCTGTCATGTAGAAATATTGTGGAGATAGAAAAAAATACGGCTGACTTACTCATATAAAACAGCTAGTAAGGTAAACCTTGGATTGGCTTTCTGGGCATGTATTTGCACAGAAATTCACCTAACAGAGAACCTGGCTTGTAAGAGGAGCTAAATAAACCCTAATTTCTGAATCTGAATCCAACTTTCTTTGCAATTATCTCCCAGTGAGCCATGCAGAGGGGGGCTCTGGAGGCCAATCTCAGCCACAAGCTGTCATGCTTCTTTGCACCCAAACCATGCTGCCCTGGGTGAGGCCGGTGACTGGGGGTGCTGGGCAGTAAATCCACTGAATTTGGAACCCTAGGGCACAAGTGATTCTCTCCATCTGTCCCATTGTCTGAAGTGTAAGGTGCAGGAGACCTGTCTGGGATGGAGAAACCAGAAAGGACCGATGAGCACTGACCAGGCTCCCTGAGAAAGCTCACAGCCAGCCATGGCCCTGATGGCATGGCAGCCTGCTGTGTGCACAGTTATCCTGGCACTGGGCCCATCGGTTCAGGCACGATAGGTATGTGATTGGTTCCACCATGCTACCTCTTCCTGTGGAGTGGAGATCAGACAAGGATCTTTCATGGACCAGAGGGTGTCCATAAACATGTGCTTTTGAGACAAAGAAAATAAATAATAAAAGAGAACTGCAAATTTTCTTACGGATCCCCCCAAATATACAAATCAGGGGGTGACCAAGTCCCTCGGGGCCTAATAAGAACCTGTGCAGAGCTGAGGACATGTTATATTTGAATTCTCTGAAGAATGTGCATAGCCTTAGGACAAACCTGATCTAGCTTAGGAAAAGCAGCGATTAAAATCTAAAGGATGAAGCAGGGAGTGACGTTGTCTATAGTAACATTCCTCATAGGGTCCTTTTTTCAGCAAATCTCCCTGCTGTCATGAAAATGTTATTTGATGTGCATAATTATAATTAGATCTAGCTTTTCCAGAACATGTCTAATGTGAACCTGGCTGCATTAGTTTGATGTTGATTTCATTGCCTCACATTTATTTGGGCATCTTTCGCTGCCAGGCACTATGCCGGAACTTGTGCTGGTCACAAAGATATTGAGGTCAGTACAGACTCTGAGCTCCAGGAGATTAGAGTTTCATGGAGGAGCTGGCCAGGTACTCAGCTAAAGAGAATGTAATCAGGGAAATATCACACAAGGTGCTCTGAGGACACAGATGACTTCTTTGGCACCAGTGGTGAGGACATGTATCCTAGGAGCCTGAAGAGAAGAGACAATACCTGGGCTGGGGTTGCAGTGAACCCTTTAGCCACAAAAACTTGTTAAGTGCTAACCATGCATCAGGCATTACAGAGATGTTGGACAAGGACCTTCCCTCCATGCCAGCAGCAGAGATAAGAACCAAGTGAGTAAGATCGTTATGTACTGTGAAACATGCCTTGGAAGGGGTAGGAGGGGAGTGTGGCTGCCAGTAGGTGAGGGGGAGGCTATTTTAAATCCAACGGGTGGAAGGGAAGTGTTCTAGGAAAGGGCATTTTTCTTGCAACTTGAAGGATGAGAATAAGTATCTTACAAGAATCACTGGCAAAAGCTGCAGAGGGATCAGCAGGGGCAAAAGTCCCGGGGCAGAGAAGAGCTCGTGAGTCCTGGGAACAGGAAGGTTGTTGTGGCTGGATTATGCCGGGCTGCACTTGCATGGAGTGGGGCTGGTTTTCCGCTTTGGTGAACAAGGGAGGTTTCTAAACAGAGGAAGAAAACTCAATCAAATTTTATTGCTAGCAAGAGGGGCACGCTCTGGGGACAACCTTAGCACTCCCCACCTGGTTTGGGGCAACTCTCACCCTCTGCCACTCCTAGCCTAAGAATCCTCTCTTTAGTTAAAATCATGATGATTTGTTCAGCATGAATTTTTGCATTAATTTTGATTTTTTAGTAATATTGAATTAAAATATGACTTCTCTTGGTTGCCAAATTCTTTGGTACCCCTACATTTTGTGCCAGAGATGGGCGCTTTGCTCTCCTCGCCCTGGTCTCCTCAGGCCCTTCCCCCTTCCTGCAGAGGTGGCTCCAAGTGTAGGGAGGTGGACAGACCTCAGCTTTTATTTTCCTGCCAGGAATTTAAATATCTCCCTCACTCCCAGACTTGTTTCTGGTGTGTTCTCATGTGAGCACAGAGATACGGTTCTTCTCTACCATCTTAACCCCACTCAGCTGCAGAAAAGCCAGAGAATCACATCCCCTCCTCCCATGAATCCTGCAAGACCAGTAATCAGAGAAGGCTTCAGAGCAGAAAGAGGGGGAATCCAGACTCTCAGATACTTGGGAACAAAGGCCCACTCCACGGTCTGGCTGAAAGGCCCTAGTCCCTCGCAGGAGATAGCAACCTTCAAGCAGGCCTTGCTCTGAACCTGGAAGAGATAAGGTAATGGACCGAGGGTGGGGAAAGCAAAGACCAAGGCAAAATGTTACTAGAAGGCCTTTGGTGAGCTAACCCCAGTCGCTGACTTTGATGCCCTTGTCTGGCATCCTCTACAGCCCTGGCGCACCTCCAGGTGCTGAGCCAGGATAAAGATGCCCATGTGAAGTAAGAGACCTTTGTTTGAGGGGAGGTGCTCAAGACAGCCAAGGTCTTGCAGGAGGAGCCCCTGTCAGGCCAGGGGATGGGGCTCGGCTCTGTCTAACCTCAAGCAAAATACTCATACCTCCTACCCTCTGTGACAAAATGCCTCAGGCACCTACAGAACCCCCCCCCACTTGAGTGAACTTCTCAATGGATGGGATTTTTTTTTTTTTAACTCTCCAACATCTTCTGGCACACAGTGCAGTCTTAATAAATTCTGGTTAAATGAAATGTTGAATGAAGGTTAAGAGTTTTGAAACATGACAATAGTAAAATTAAGACCTATACAAAGCAGAGAAAGGCCAGATGTGCCCTTTAAATTTTCCGTAACTAATCAATTCTTGTCTTCAGTGCTTTGCCTCCTGAACTGGATTTATTCTTACTAATAAACTCGTGTTCCCATCAGAGGCTAAACTGGAAACTTGTTCATTGTTCTTGAACACTTTTGAATAATGTTTCAAGTATATTTAGTACACCAGAGGGAAAAGGTGTATTTAGAGAAGAAGATGGATTTTATGCATAACAGAGTTAGGCTTGGAAATTACTTTTATTTTTCTTTAAATGGTTTCTTAAGTGTTAGATAATTTTTGAGGGCAAAAGATATGCGTTTACATGAATTCTTCAAACTCTTACCACGGTCTGTGGTGAGGCCTTTGTGTGAAATCTTACCCGCCTCTCATTTGGGGTCTTCTCTGCAGCATGTAGCCTCATTAAACATTCTCCCCATAATTCTTTCCTCTTGCAGTTTCCATGATTATTTCTGATTCTCCTTCTTCTGCTTGAATTGCTCCTTTTATTTTTTATCTCAGTCTTTCTTTGCCGTGTCTGTTTCCTCCTCCCAGCCCTGAAAAGTTGGCATTCCCTGGGGTTCCTTCCTTGCCTTTCTTCTCTCCCAGGGAGGATCTCACTCCCTCTGACCTGGCCTGACACATGCCTGTGGCTTCCAGATCTTTCTCTCCAGCTCTCGCTTTTTTGGGGGGGGGGGCTCCATGTTCAAATTCCCAACCTTCTGGATAGCTCCAGTTGGATTGTTGTTATTGCTTGAAATTAAATTTGAGAAAAAGTAAAAAAAAATTTGCTTTTCCTCTTAGCCCCCCTAACCTCCTCCCCTACCTGTATTCCCTGTTTTTATCAAAGGTTTTACCACCGATCCAGGGATCCTGGAGAGAACTCTGAGGCTGCCTGCCCATTCTTCTCTTATCAACTTCAATCTCATGGACTGTCCTTGGGAATGGCTCAAATCTGGGCCTTGCTTCCCCATAGCCAATAGCCTTGCCCTAACTCAAGCCCTCGCATTTTTCCTCTTTCACATAATGAAAACTCAGCCTCCTTCCTCTCCAATGGGTTTTCTCCACCCTGGCCCATTTTGTTGTTATTTTACCGGCTGAACCTGCTGCTAGGATTTATTGCCTTTCCTCTAAACACATAAGTAGACTTGAGGTGCCATAGGACCAGCAAGGGGCTGGGATAACACCTCCCCACACATTCCTCTGCCCTCAGACTGCACCTCCCTTACCCTGCTGGGGAGGCGGAAAGAGCTCGCAGCCTTTGTTCACACTGGTCTAGTTGCTACGGGGTAGGGCCTGGAGGGTGATGAGTGCAGGGGGAAACCTCCTTTGATTTTTCTCTTTCCCTCTGTAAGCTCCCACTTAGTTGGAAGTAAAAAGTCAGTTTTTAGATCCAGCTTCAGAATTAGGACTTAAAAAAAATCCTTTATTAAGGAAAATTATAAACAAAGACATGAAAAGTGTAATATGCCCCAGTGAATCATCACCCAGCTCCAACAAGTTTTAACTTACAGCCAGTCCTATTTCTTCTCGGCTCCTTGTGCACTTCACTTCCTCTACTTTACGATATTTGGAAGCAAATTGGAAACTGAAGTTTTAACTGAGCTGAAGTACAAGGGCTGGGGGCCCCTTCGTTGAGCCACAGTCTTGGTGACCAGTGTGTGTCTTCTCAGCACCTCCCAGTCTGGCAGCCCCTGGGGACAGGGCCCCACATGGGACCCTTGAGTGAGCCTGTGGCTAATGCTGGCTCATACCATCCATGGGTGACACCACCCTCTCTCCACGGGAGCTGAGAGAAGCAGTTGTGGGCTGCAAGCCTGGCATCCCTGCACTTTCCGGGGTCCCCAAGCCAGGCCTTATGGCTGCCCCCTGCCAGAAAAGCAACACCACCACCTCCCCAGCCATCAGGGTGCTCTTCAGATTGGCTCCCAGCCAATACCAGCACCCATGCCTGAGCCTAAGCAGGGGCTAAGGAAAGGAGCGGCAGCAGAACAGAAGGGATGAAACCAGATTCTTGGGAGTTAAAGTAGATTTGCTATGTGGGTGCCTAGGGACCCTCTGCGGGACCCCTCAGTGCAGTCTGGGGCAGGAACAAGGGTGATCAAGCCACAGGTGGCCTAGCGAAGGGATATAGGATCTCGGCTGCTGGAAGAGAGAGGGTGTCAGGCCAGAAGCCACAGAGAGTGGTTCATTTATCCAGGGCCTCTGTGTAGCCTTTTTTGTAATCAAAAGCACTTGCAGGGCTCTAGGCTCAAGATACAAATTTGCATATTGCTTTACATGAGTCAGCATATGGAGTTCGCTCACCCCTGACACCAAGACAGGGAAATTAAATTCAATTAGATTAATTAGTACAACTGATTGCAAATTGTTTGCAGACCAAAATATTAAGAGTGTTGCATGCAGGAAATACAAAATAGATGTTGTAATTGGGAGGGGGGAGGCAGGGAGGCAGGCAGCTTGGGCAGGTCTGCTAGGGAGCAGCAGGGAAGGGAGAAAAGAGGCTGTACCCACTTCTAGTCTCCCTGCCCATTTCCTCCATCCCAGCCCCCAAGGATACAAATTGCTCTTGGCAGAGGCTGATTCACCTGGAAAGTAACAAAGCTTAGTTTTAGGGCCACTCTCTGGCATGGATCCCTTCCAAGGCTCAATATACAATTTTCCATTTGTAAATTCTCAGTGGGCCCGCCCTCTCCAAAGTGCCCGAGTTTTAGGCCCGTAAAAGCCTCTGTCTGTCCCTGCTACCATCCTATCATTCTCTCTCTTCTCGCCCTCACCTTCCTCCTTTGCACGTTCATTTCTACCCATTCCTGTCTTGTTCTTTGGAATTCAGGGTTGGAGGGAAAGGCTCAGGAAGGAAGGTTTAGCCTTGCAGAGCCATGCATCTCAGCAGCACAGGCCTGGCCCTGACACCCGGCCAGGCACAGTGGCAGTCAGGGTCAGGAGTGAAGTGGCCTACCCTTATCAGGGTCTGTCCTGGGCTCATCTTTTGGGGCTCATGTGATACTTGGGTGGCGAGTATGATTGTCTGCCATCCTTCCTGAACGGGCTCCCAGGCCAGTGCTGGGAGATGGCCCCCATGGAGAGGCCCAGCTTACTTGGCAGGCTCCCGGGCCTGCCCCCAGCCTCCCGGGCCTGCCGGGCACACCCCTGCCACCCAAGTGGATGACAGAAACTGGGCAGCTGCTGTGCCCTACACACTCCTGCTGTGCCCTGGACACTCCTGCTGCCTGTCCCCTCCCCATAGTCTTGGCTCTCTGCCCTTCCCCAAGGGTCCATATTTCAGAAGTCCTGGCTTGCCTAGGACTGACTTGTCTCAATTTTCATGAAAATAAATTCATCCTCTCCATTTGTTTCTTTCTAGGCTTTGCCCCCCCTGTGATAGCATAGAGAAGGCCAGTGTACTCCCCAGGGAGGGAAAGGGCCTGGCCCCAGAGCCTCTGCCCTACTCCCTGCTCACCCATTTTCTAGAGAAAACTCTGCAGAAGGTCTCTCTGCAGGACGGACCACAGCTGGTGGCACAGGGATTCCTGCATGGGTCAGCCCTGTCCTAGAGAAAGAATTTACCCAATCATCTGTGCATTCTTCCAGCAGACAGCTGTAGCCTCCCACAAGTTAGGCCCTGTGCTCCTATGAGATGATCAGAGGTGGATCCACAGAGCCTAGTGAGGAGGGTGAAGAGAAGTCCAGAAATTACCATAATGTGAACCAGAACAAGATAAGGTTTCAAGAGAGGCAGAAATAGGTCCGGATTGCTCAGAGGTAGGGAGGGCATATCTGGTTGGGCCATCAAGAAAAACCTTAAAAGGAAACGATGCAAACTGGCCCTCCAAGAGGGATGGCGGTGTTGGGCCCAACATGCAGAGACTGAGCAGTGGCGGGAAGAGGGGGGTGAGAGCACCCGGGAAACGAGCAGCCATTCAGCTTGGCCATGGCATTAAAATTTGGGTAGTAAAGTAGTTGATGAGTTCAGAGAGTAGTTGATGAGGTTCAGAGTTCACAGAAAGCAGACTAAAGGGAAATGAGGAGGAAGCAGTGACCTTAGCAAGGAAGTGGGGGGGGGGGAGTGGACACACGAGGCAGAAGTGTCAAAGGCCCCTTCTTCCTTTTCACAAATTCTCTTTTCCTGCTACTCCCAACAGATGGTGATGAGGGAAAATGGAAGACTTTTAACTTTCTGGATCTCCTCAGTCCAGGCTGGACACCCAAACCTTGCTAGCAGCCAGGCCTGCCCCAGAATTCCTCAGCTTTCTGAACACACCTCTCCAGGCATCCAAGGTAGAGAAGAGACTCTCCATGCAGGCAGTGGCCTGTCCTGAGTCACAATACGATACGCATACTCCTGACATTGCTAAATGGCTGTCTACTTCTAATAAACCCCCTGCTGGTGAGTGCAGTGTGAGAGGGAATTACCGCTCCTCCTGGCTGGCTCCAGCCATAGCCAGGATTATCGAGAGGCATGAATCAGAGATGGCAGCCTGCAACAAAAGCTCTACCTCCAGCTGTTTTGTTCATTTTCTAAACAACAGAACATTCTCTCCTTTTCCACCCCTCCTACTGTTCCTTTGTGTCTCAGATTTGTCACCAGCCAAATGCATTGGTATAAACCTCCAGGTTTATAGGACAGCCAGAGAGAGAGAGAGAGAGGCCAGAGATGCCAATCTGGCTACACCCGGTCCCATGGTCACTTGCTTTGGGATCAGCTGCTTGCACCTGCCCTCCTGGGAAGGAGATCCCGGTTTCTCTCTGCCCCGCCGCACACAGCACATCTGCCCTGCTCATTCTGGCTTTGCCCCCTGCTTTCACAGCTCAGCCTGCTTTCAGGACCCTGACCCTATGTGGCTAGCTTTAGCACAAGGTCACCTTTGTACCAAATAACTGGGCTGCTGCCAGGAACCAAAGCCTTGCTCCCTGCCTCGTTTATACCTCCATTTAAGTACCTGGGAACCTGTCTCCACCTCTGCCTGATACTGTAATCGTGCTAAGGTCCTAATTTACTCTTGGTTTTGTTTTTGTTTTTTAGATCAAAATAAAATTTACAAAACATAAAATGAACCATTTTAATGTGAGTAGTCTAGTGGCCTTTAGTACATTCGTATTGTTGTACAACCACCACCTCCATCTTATTCCAAAACATTTTCCTCAGCCCAGAGGGAAATCCTGCACCATTAAGCAGGATTTCCTCTTCCCCCTTACCTCTTCCCCCAGACCCTTGCAGCCACATTCTACCTTCTATCTCTATTGTGTGATTTCATGTATAGGATATGATTCATCCTATTCTGGATATTTCACATCAGTGAAATCACACAGTAGGAGACATTTTGTAACTAACATCAATTCTTCATTCCTTTTCCACTTCTGAATAATATTCCTCTTTATGCCTATACCGTCTGTTGATAGACATTTGGATTGCTTCTACCTTTGGCTACTGTGAGTAGTGATATCATGAAAGTGCATGTGTGTATATTTGCTTACGTGTCTCTTTTCAGTTTGAGGGGAGTCTATAGCTAGGGGCGGAATCGCTGGGTCAAATAGTAACTCTGTGTTTAACTTTTTGAGAAACCACCAAACTGTTTTCCCCAGCAGCTCTACCATTTTTCATGCCTACCAGCAATGTATAAGGGATCCAATTTCTCGACATCTTTGGTAACACATCCTTTTTAAAAAACATTTAAACATTTTTAAGATTATAACCATCCTTGTGAGTTATAGCTCATTGTAATTTTGATTTGTATTTTTATAATCACTAATGATGTTGAATATCTTTTCATATACTTGCTGGCCATATATCTTCTTTGGAGAGATGTCTGTTTAATTCTGCCTATTTTTAACAAGGTTGTCTTTTTGCTGATGAGTTGTAAGAGCTCTTTATATATTCTGGATACTAAACCCTTCTTATATTATGATTTGCAAATATTACCTCCCAGTCTGTAGATTGTCTTTTCACTTTCTTGATGATGTCTTTTGATGCACAAAAGTTCTTTAATTTTGACGAAGTCCAATCAATCTAATTTTTTTCTTTTGTTGCCTACGCTTTGGCTGTCACATCTAAGAAATCATTGCTATATCTAAGGTCATGAAGAATCACTCCTATGTTTTCTTCTAAGAAATTTTTGGTTTGAGCTTTTATATTTAGGTCCTTGATACATTTAGAGCTAACTTTTTGTATAGGGTGTGAAGTAGGCTTTCCTAACGTAACCTTGATTCCTGCTCCCAAGCCCACTTCAGGTTGGGGTCCAACCTGGGACCTGTCACCTGCTGGCAGCTGCCCTTGATGGCTGCCCTGCTGAGGGTTTCTTGCCCTCCATGGCCTCTTGATCTGGAAAACTTCTTCCCAGCTGCCCTTGATGGCTGCCCTGCTGAAGGTTTCTTGCCCTTCATGGCCTCTTGATCTGGGAAACTTCTTCCCTGTGTCAGCCTCTCTGACATGTGCTGCTTGCTTGGGCTGCTACTCCTTGACCTCCACTGGAATCCACTAGATGGAACTTGCTCTCAGCCAACCAATGAGGCCTATTCCTCTAGTTCTAGCCCTGCCCTGCCATTGTTCTAAGCCAGGCCCATTCTCCTCCCTTGAGATTTAGTGATCTGCTACTCTACTCCAGCAGTATCTTGAGACCAAAACAGGTTTTATCAATAAAGCACAGTTCGTGGACTGCGGAACTGGGGACCAAATTCCAGCTCTGCTACTTACTACACAAGTGGACTACAGAGAGCTGTTTCACCATTTTTCCCCTCAGTTTACTCATCTGCAAAACGGGGATACTATAATGATTACACCTACTTCATAGGGTTGATACGGCAATGATGAAGGGAGCTAATACACCAAAAGGGTTAAGTAGAGTGGCCAGCACATAGTAAACGCTCCGCAAGTGTTAGCTCTTAGTAATATCTAAAAATACCACTGGTCCCTGGGAAAAGGTATTACAACCAGAACAACAATTTAGCATGGATAAGTTCATCATTTTCCTAGGTCCAGGGTGGGGAGGGGTGGAGTGGTTGTCTGCCAGAAAGGAGGATAGTAAACCTACCTTTTCCAATGGCCATGGGCAAATAACGAGGCACCAGGGAGGAAGGAAAGGGGGAGGAGGGTGCAGGGCCCCATTCCAGTCTCACGGGTTGTAAGATTTTGTTGCAAGATTCTGCTGGTGCCTCCTGGGTTAGATAAATCTACATAAATTTCAGTCACGTGCTAACTGTGGGCCCTTTTAGGGAGAAATCAGGAACGTTATTTTGTTGAATCGTAATGAGTTGTCCCCTGCTTTCCTGGCCCTATGCCCCTGATTTGCCTGCTCTTGAGTCGGGGGTAGGGTAGGGGATGGGGTAGGGCACCATGTTATCTTCTAACGTAATTCATTACCTGCGGGTTTGTGTCCTCAGGCCAGAAACACAAACATCCCCCAGAGTTGCTTGTAAAGAAGCCTGGGAGGAGGACCCCTCCTGTAGCTGTGTCCTTTTCAGAGTTGCAGCTGATTCATCCCCCGGAGGGAGGTTAGCCACCCGGCTTTATTGTCTGTCTGGATAGGCTCTGTGCAGCGCCACCAAAATAAAAGGGAAAAAAAATAGAGCTGTCTCTGCAAAATCTGCTGAATCAGAATTAACAAGAAAATCTTGTAACTAATGATCAGAAATTAAAATGTACTCAGGAACTGCAGTGTTTAACTGAGCGGCAGGGCTGCGGGTGACACCGTGCAGGGTAATGGAACTTGGAGCTGCTCCTGGGAGCCAAGGCTGCGCTGCTCACAAGTTCAGCTACGTGGAAGGTGGGACCCCTGATGACCTGGCGGTACCATTCCTGGACAGGGACTTGTCCCCTTGCCAGAGCCCTCCACACCTCCTCCCAAAGACACCTACCTTTCTGTAGCATCCCTCATATCTTACCAGGTTCTCGTGACAGCCTCTTGGGACAGGGGAAACCGCTTACACCACCTCTCTCCATCTCTCAGAGGTCAGCACTGGGGTGCTAAGAGGCTGTTCCAATGAGGGGGAGGGCTTGACCTGGGATTCGGGGTTTTAATTACATGAATTCCTATACAAAGGCATCCTGTACGCAAATGATCTCCTTTAATTTGGCTTTTCTGTAAACCTGGATTTTCATGTAGCGTGTGCTTGAAGACCTTTGTACTGCAGTAGCCCGGCAAATATTTGGAGTCTAAAGTGCAGAAGTATGGTTGTTTTCTACATTTTAAATGTTAAAAATAGCTCTTGTTACAACAAAAGTCAAATATTTTCTTGCTTCCCTAATTTCTAACAGCACCTAACAAGTTTTACCAAATAATTTGGAGCTGGGGCTGCATTGAACCATTAGTATTCTTAGTCTCGGAGCAAATATCTCAGAAAGCTGCAGAGAATGAGAAGCGAGTGTGGGGAGAGGAAGTGATCCTACAGTGTAGCCAGGCCGCCAGACCACCAGGCCTGTGGATAGCTCTCGTGGCCACCGGACCATCACTGTCAGGACTTGCCACACTTCACCTGTCAGAGTAATGGTCACCAGTGAGGGAAGAGCCTGCTGTGTACTGCTGGGAGCAAACAGTTATAATTGGACTTGAATTTTATTTGCAGATGTCTCATTGGGAAGGCAGAGAGGAGATGGTTCTTCCCAGAGGAGAGAGCTGCTGCCTACTTCAATTTCACAGTCGCCTTGGAAGCACACTGGAAACAGAAAAGAAACCAGCCAGGAGGCCGGGCTGCTAGTCTTCCTTTTGGTACTCAGGAATCTTGAGAAAACCATTCTCCCCTGTACCTCATTTTCCACATGTCTCAATGGGAGTGATCATGCTTCCCTTGTAGGATCGTTGAAAAGTCTCAAATAATATATGTAAATAAACATATACACCCTGCTTATCCTATAGTAGGATCAGATCCAGTGATGAGCTACATGGTTATTAGTAGGAATACGAACATTATAGTAGTACCTGTAGGGTAATAGCAGGAGGCATTTGTTAAATATTTTCTAGATTTGACACCCCCTTCCTCTATGACTAAGCAAACATATTCTTCCACTGACGGTTTAACTGAAATCTTGTTTCAGGGTGAAGCATCCCCACAGCATGCCAGAGTGACGTCATCACTTCCGCATGGTCCCTGTCTGCATCTCTCATTAGACCAAATGTTGTTCTACCCGAGAGCATCCTTTCTTTGTGCTGGGATTGGGGCATCAGGATGGTCCAGGCAGAGAGGGGAAAGATGTCAGGACTTCTTTCTGGTGGTGGTGGGTCAGAGGGGAGGGGTCAGGACAGGAGCCTAGGCCAGGGAAGGTGAGTCTATATAGCCAGCAAGACAAGTGTGAGGACAGGGAAGAGGCAGGCTGGGAGAGCCATAGCTAAGTGAAGATGCAAAGTTCAAGGTCTGGTGTTAAGGCTCTGTCCAGCCAGGGTGGTGGGCTGATGGAGGCACCAGTGCCATGTGTCTTATGACATCAGATCCCCAGATTCAGGCATCAGACCTAGGAGGGAAGGGTGCACGGCCCCAGTTGACTGATAGGCCACCAGCATTACTTGGAAGCAGATTCCCAGGCTCCAGCCTCAGATTCTGAGAGAGTAAATTAGATGCACAGGCGAGGAGCTCGCAGGCTTCTCCGCCGTGTGAGTGCCTGTGCTCACCATTGGACAACTAAAGAAGGCCCTGTAATAGCAGTGGCCTTGGAACTTAATTAGAAACTTAATGAAAGTTTACTAAGAGGCAGGGGGTCTTCAAGACACATAAACCAGATGTTCAGAAAGTGGGTATGACCAAACAAATGCTTATGAAAAAAAATGTAAAGGAAGAGTGAACAAAACCTTGAGGCTCAAGAAGCCAAGGTCAGCTTATAGAAAGATCAAAAGAGAAGCAGCCCTTTTCTGAAGAAAGCTCCTCATGGAAACGTGGACCTGACAGCTCTGGGTCTCACTTCAGGGTGTTCTGCATCAGTTTTTCCCCTTCTAAGAGACCCATAAAGAATTGGTAGGGTTACTTGTGAGCCAAAAGAAAGTTTGAAGTTATTATTTAGGAAACAGCTAGAAAAATCCTAATATGGTTTTCTTTTAGCATCACTGAATAAGTGCTTCTGACCTGATGCTGTTCTACCTTTGCCTATTACTGATTACACTAA
>CAUYRH010066870.1:0-11374 GCA_963574655.1 Perodicticus potto | reverse complement strand
AATATTAATAATTGAAATCTCATCATATTGAGTATTACCTTTAACAAATATGAAGTGTCCATCCTTATCCTTCCATACTTTGGTTGGTTTAAAGCCTATTGTATCTGCAAATAGGATTGCAACACCTGCTTTTTTCTGTTTTACATTTGCCTGGAATATAGATGACCATCCCTTCACCTTGAATCTATATTTATCTTTTAAGGTAAAATGAGATTCTTATATGCAGCAGATATCTGGCCTGAGTTTTTGTATCTAGTCAGCCAACCTGTGCCTCTTCAGAGGACAATTTAAACCATTTACATTAATTGAGAATATTAATAAGCCTTTCGAAAGTCTGGTGGACATTTTTAATCCTTTGGTGACTGCGGAAGTTGGAATTTGATCAAAAGATTCTGAGTGAGTTTACTTTTGTGGTGGAGGATTATGCCGGTCATTATGGAAGATAGGTCTGAGAATATCCTGGAGAGCTGGTTTAGTTATGGCAAATTTCTTCAACATGTGGATGTTGTTAAATTATTTAATTTTTCCATCATAAATGAAACTCAGTTTAGCTGGATACAGGATCCTGGGTTGAAAGTTATTTTGTTTTAGGAGATTAAAAGTCTATGACCATCCTCTTCTAGCTTCAAAGGTTTCAGCAGAGAAATCTGCAGTTATTCTAATATTCTTCCCCTTGTAGGTTATAGTTTTCTTACATCTGGCTGCTTTCAGAATTTTCTCTTTCATATTAGCTTTCGTAAAATTGATTATGATGTGCCTGGGGGATGTCTTATTCAGGTTGGGTCATGCTGGAGTTCTGAAACTGCTATCTGAATTTCAGAATCTCTTGGAATGTCTGGAAAGTTCTCCTTCATAATCTCATGAAGAAGAGACTCTGTACCTTGTGAAGACACTTCGTCACTTTTGGGGATCCCTATTAGGCAAATATTGTTTTTCTTTGAATTATCCCAGAGCTCTCTGAGAGAGTGATCTGTTTTTGCCTTCCATTTCTCTTCCTCTTTATAGGTTTGGGAGCATTTGAAAGCTTTGTCTTCCATGTTGGAAATCCTTTCTTCTGCTTGTTCCATTCTGTTACTGAGGGATTCTACTGTATTTCTCAGATCTTTGAGGGCTGCAACTTCTTGTCTCAATGTGTCAAAATCTATGGTCATTTTATCTTTGAATTCGTTGAATTCTTGGGACATCTTTTGGGTCATCTTTTGGATTACTGCTTGAAATTCTAATTCCATCTTTTCCTTAATTCTGCTGATCTTATTTACTATCCAGATTCTGAATTCAATTTATAAAATCTCAGCAATTTGCTTATGCAAGGCATCTTGTTCTGTGTCTGCCTTGTTGTTCCTTGGGGGAGTTGTTCTGCTCTGATTATTCATATTGCCAGAGTTTTTCTGTTGGTTCTGCCTCATGATTGTTTTTCACCAGTTGCCTCTGACCATCCTCAGAGTTGGAGAGATGTCTCTCCAAGATTAGAACCCAGCAGGCTCACTCTTGTTGCAGGATCTTTGTAGGGAGTGACCCTGCATAGCTCCTCTCGGACTGCCCCAGCCAGGTAGCTCTGGCTGTGGGAGCAGCTCTGGAGTGTGGCACACCTGGTTCCAGCAGCAGGACGTGGGCTGGTGCACATGGTTCTGTGGGTGCCCGGCACCCAATGGCTTGGCAAAGAGAGCCCATGCCTCCAGCAGTCTCTGGCCGGGAGGAGGGCTCTGGAGGGAGGGCATGGGTTGTATGGCCTCCACAGTCCCTGGCCAGATTGGCGGACCGGTGCGGAGGCAGAGAGGATATGGTAGGACGCAGGTTGTGCAGCTCCTGGAGTTCCTGGCTAGGGTGGACAGGTGGAAGCCCAGCGAGGGGTCGCGTGTCATGCGGTTGCCAGTGGAGTCCCCGGCCAGAGCGGATGGCGAGTGGGGGGCCCGGAGGGCACAGTGCGGAGCTGCGCAGAGGTCCTGCCGGAGTCCCTGACCACGGCAGGCAGAAGCCCTATGGGCCACGCAGCAGAGCCACACTGGGGTCCTGGCTGAGTCCCTGGCCTTGGCGGATGGAGGGCCAAGGCCGGGCGGTGCACGGATTGCAACTGCGCAGTGGTCCTGGCAGAGTCCCTGTCTGCGGTGGATAGCAGGCCGGGGGTCCTAGTGGAGTTCCTGGCATGGAGGGATGGGCAGGGGCTCGTTGTGGCCCCGGAGTCTCTTACCTTGCCAGCCGTGTGGTCTGGCAGACAGGGAGGGTGGGCGGTGCTCAAACCCTCGTCCCTCAGTTTTAGCAGGGGTCAGTCTTCTGGTTCCTCAGGTAGGGGGGTAGGGATGTACTGGAAGTTCAGAATGGCAGACAACTTTAGTTCAATTTTTTGGCCTGAATGTTGGTTTCTTGGAGTCATAGCTTGCCGAAGCAGAATTGACCTGCAGTTATCACTTCTCTCTCTCAGAGATGAGACCTGCAGTTATCACTTCTCTCTCTCAGCTGGGCTCCCAGTCTTTGGCTCAATTGGGCAGTTTCTGGATGCTATCCTTCCTTCAGGAGCCTCTGTCGGAAGCTGCTTCCCATCGGCCATCTTGCCCCTCCCCCTGTAACATCATTTTCTTATTTCCATCCATGTTATGGACTGAATGCATCACCTCCAAAATCATAAGTCAATGTGATACTAATGTAATGATATTTGAGTGTGGTGTTTGGAAGCTAATTCAGTTTAGTTGAGGTCATGAGGAGAAGCTCCTTAGCCCCCCCACAATGAGATTAGTATCCTTGTAAGAAAAGCAATAGAGACAAGAGATCTTTTTCTTTCTGCCATATGAGGACACAGCAAGGAGCTGACGATGTGTAAAGCAGGATGAGAGCCCACCTGGAACCAAATCTACTGGCATCTTGATCTTGGACTTGCTGGTCTTCAGACCTATTAGAAATCAATGTCTGTCATTTAAGCCATACAGTCTATGGTGTTTTTTTAGAACAATCTGTGCAGACTAGGATAATCTCTGACTCCTATTGCCTTCTAGCAGGTCCAGTGGTACATTGAGAAAGCTTAGAACACCTTTTCCTTAGGAGGGATGTGTGTGTGTATGTGTGTGTGTGTGTGTATTTGTGCTAAGGATCCTAATTTTTACAACATTATATATATTTTTGTTGTCACAGGTTAATTACATGCAACACCCCAAACTGAATATGAAAAAGAGCTGTAGTTTTTGTTTCTGAGTTCCTTGCAGGCTTCAGGTAGAGTACGAATCTCTGGTGCTGACAGTGGGTACAGGCGAATGCTTTAGTTGCTGTTGATTACCTGGGATTTATACTCTGAGGTACTTCCCAGAAGGATGCAATGCCCCTGCCACCTAGAAATGCTTCAGGTCAATTTGCTATTAACATTTTTTTTGAGTCTTAGACTCTTTGGGGAGCCTCAAAAGTATGTTTTCCCAGAAACATGCATGCATGTGTCATTGGTCCTTCACAGACCAATGTTAAGAACCTCTGGAGTTGGGAGGTGATCAACTGTTGAGAAGTGTGTTCTAACTAACCATTCCATGTAATAGTAGTTGACTATACAAAGCAACTCTTATTTACTTTATGAAAACAGTGCTCAGGGAAGGTGAGAAGGATTTTTTTTCTCTGTAACAATAAAGGAAATCAATCAGATTAAGCAACATCAAACTACTTTTTCTATATTGAAGCTAAAAAGGAAAATTTGGCTTTGATCATGTCATAATTATAGGCATTGAAACAATTTGAAAATTCTCACTGTTGATATTTTGGCTACTATTTTTCTAATTTTTTTTCCATTGCTTATAAGTATATCTGGAATTATCTACTGTATGCTTTTATTTAAACGAAAATCGGCTTATGCCATGTACAGGTTATTTAATTCATCTCTATTATCTACTATCTGGCCTTTTTTCCAATTTTCAACTATGAAAATTGTACACATACCTGGTGTATTATATGACTAATGTAATAAAGAAGTGAAATTGCTAGGTGAAAATTATACATACATTTAAATTTTTGAATAATTGTAACATTTATTTTTAGAAAGCCTAAGCTACTTCTGAGTATGCTGAGGACGGTCTTTTTTTTTGCCATAGGACTTCACCTACAGTAAATATTAACACACTTTTGAATATGCAAATTTGAGAGGCAAAATATGATAGCTTATTATTGAAGTTTTCATTTATATGAATAAAGGTGATATTGAACATTTTGCTGTGTATTTATTAGCCATTGGTAGTTTTTGTGCATCAAATCTCCATTTTATGAGATTTTTATGTTATGTTGATTAAAAAACATATGTATATAATATATAATATATGGCTAAACTGTATGTGACAACTTATATTAACTACATTTGGTAAAGCATAATAATATATACAATAGAGCATATTAACTGTTTAACGTATGTGTTACCATCTTTATTCCTAATCTGTCATTTTTCTATATCTTTGTTTAAAGATATTTAAAAATATTTTCTTGCCATAAAATTTTTATGTTTTAATGAAGAGATGCCATATCTGTCTTATTCCCTTGATTTCAACTCATTTGCCTGTTTGTCCACAACTCTTTGATCCATGTCTATAAATAGTAAATTCTAAATAAATATTTGTTGCATGAAAAAAAATATATTTTTTGTTTTTATTTATCAGATTCTGGATGGGTTTGAATCCACCACCCCCAGTGCATAAGCCTAGAGCTCTAACCATTGATCTATGGGAGCCTGAAAAAAATTTTTTATGTTTTTAAATACTGTATTTTTATCATGAACTTTGCTTGTCAAGCTTAGGAGAGGTTTCTTTTCTTTTCTTTTTTTTTTTTTGAGACAGAGTGTTACTATGTCACCCTTGGTAGAGTGCTGTGGTGTCACAGCTCACAGCAACCTCAAACTCTTGGGCTTAAATGATTCTCTTGCCTCAGCCTCCCAAGTAGCTGGGACTATAGGTGCCTACCATAACACTGGTTATTTTTTGGTTGTAGTTGTCATTGTTGTTTGGTAGGCCCAGGCTGGATTCAAACCTGACACTATGGTGTACGTAGCTGGCACCCTAGCTGTTGAGCTACAGGCACCAAGCCGAGAGGTTTTGTTTTTTTACCTTATTTAATTCTCTTTTTTTTGTTTCCAATGTTTTCCCAGTTGGCGTGAGTATTGCAAGGAGAAAAACCCTGTATCATGTGTAGGGTTCTTCTTGTTAAATTTAAAAACTCTTTTATTTTTTATTGGTTTAATTCCACTAGTCACAATATACAGAAGAGCTTAAAATAGATTGGTGATCATGGGTGTGTTATATTTCTGATGCAGGAGCTGGCTAATGCAAAATAGTTCAGAGGAATCACTTTTTGCATATCTTTTTTTTGTATTATCTTCTTTTGTGAAAATTCTATATTACTTATTTATGTTCATCTGAAAAGGTATTATTACCTATTTATTTCTTGGACTTATTATTACTTGTCTCTTCTCTTCCTTTCCCATATTTGTAAAGTATTAGTAAGTTTTTTCCTTTCACACGTGAACCTTTGCAAACCTGTCTGGATGTAATTCCCTCTGGTAATAATGTTGCCCTCCTTGACACATTATCTTTCTGTTTTTTTATTCCTCCTTCTGGTATGTGAGTGATTTATCTAATTAAAAACAAGTCTTTATTTTTAAAATCCAAATGATCAATAAAGACATGGAATCAAATGAAAACTTAAAATCCCTTTGGCAGTTGGTATCAATAGCTTTTCTTGGACAGCTGTGCAGTCATATAAACAGAAGCTTCTGGACTTCATCCCGAGGTTTCTTCTGCTTGAAATATACTTCCTTACTTGCCGAACCACTTTTCTCTTTTCAGCCTTTTAGATGGATAGCACTATGTTTATCTTTTTTCTAAACTGTGACTTTTTTGACTTTCACAACTTTGAGAGTGTAACTACTTATGTTGCCTTGGTTAAAAATTTCAAAGCGTAGAGAAGACAAAAAAAAAAATATATAGGAAGCTCGTACCTATTTTAAATAAAATCTGTTTATGTTCCTAGTTAGAAGTAATTTTGTGTAATTTACATTTGCTTTAGGAAGTCCTTGATAATATCGCTGACATTGACATTGACTGGACTCACTGGTGAAAGTCAGATGTCTCCCAGGAGCCCTGGGAAGGATGGGAATGGGTAAAGCAGTGAGAGGCTTTATAGTTGCTGACAGTACCTGCCAGGCTGTTTCTTTCCCCACATTTAGATTACTTTTAGTGCTGGTGTTGAGATTCCTGGATGATATTTTCAAACATTCCTTAGGTTAATATTCACAGTTTATTCTTTTTCCCTCCACTTTGAATTTTTCCTTTGTGTTTGATGATTTCTGATTTGCTAATATGTTGGAGTTTTGTAATTTGTGTGATGTGCTTTCTTTAAATATTCATTCCATACAACACTGTTCACAACCAACTCTGCTTTTTGTCCAAAGTGTGACATTTTATGATTTAAAAAGGGCCGCACGTTTCCTGCAGGTTTAGGAGTGTAGGGGGAAACAATGAGGCTGAACATGAAATCATTTCATTTCCACAAACATTTTGTGCATCTTTCTTAAATGCTGGCTGCTTGTGTGACTTGGGTTCTGGAAGCAAAAATTCGGCATTTTGCATCCCCAGTTGAGGCCTCTCTGCTTGATTGCTCCCCGCAGTCCCCCGTCACTGGCTTGGGCTGTGTAGACCTTGCTCACCATGGCAGAGGTTTGAATAGCACATGAGTATGCCATGTTCAAACTATGAAGCAATTCACATATGTTTAGTCTGTTGGTATTATACTCAGGTTCAAGTACAGTATTGATTATTTAGTTTTTGGTTTATTTTATTGGAGAAAGGTTTTAAATACTTATTATTTGCTATAGATAATTTAGAAAATTTTCATTATAATTTTCAGTTGACATCTCCATTTTAAAGAACACAAAAGTTTACACTGTGGACTCATACTTTTTTCCCTATGGACACCCTTTAGGCAGGGAACCCAGAATGAACCATTACACAAATACCAAGAAAAAAGTAAGAATGTCTATCTTCTATTTGTTGTCTGAGGTGAAGATAATTCAGAGTGGAATGTCTAAAGTTATTGGCAAAATCAATTTCCTTAAAGGTCAGCTTCATTTTCCTATTATCAAATGAGGTTTAGGCAAAATGAAGCTGACCTTTTCCTTTTGATTTACTTTTGTAGAACATTGAATATCTAATTAAATGTCTAATCAATATTTTTTAATTTTTTTAATGTTTAGTTTTTAAAATCAATATTGTCATTTAAACAAAGGTGAAGTTCTGCTTTTGATTTTCCAGTTCAGTGTATATTGATAATTAGAGAATTCTAGTTTAGAAATTATAAATCTATGGCTGTAAGGCTTTTCTTCAATTTCCTTCATCTTTTCTCTCTCTTTTTCCTTTCATGTTGTTTCTTCAAGAACATCATTCATTGGTTCACCATCTTCAGTCTGTACCCAAATTCCAACCATAATCTTATGTGTAAACTTTTTCATGCTCTCAATTCAAAATACAATTCTTTCCTTCTATTTTCCTTATTCTTCTTATATAATTCTTAAACTTAGAAGTTTTCTATAAAACAAAGATTATTGACAATAACTGATATTACCTAAATGTAAAAAAAAATGTAACTATTATTAAAAGGTGCTTGGAAGGGGTGGAGTCTGTGGCTCAGTGAGTAGGGCACTGGCCCCATATACCGAGGGTGGTGGGTTCAAACCTGGCCCTGGCCAAAATGCAACAACAAAAAAATAGCCAGGCATTGTGGCAGGCACCTGTAGTTTCAGCTACTTGGGAGGCTGAGGCAAGAGAATCACCTAAGCCCAAGAGCTGGAGGTTGCTGTGAACTGTGATGCTACAGCACTCTACTGAGGGTGACAAAGTGAGACTCTGTCTCTAAAAAAAAAAGAAAAAAAAAGGTGCTTGAAAGGGACATCTTTGCCTGAAAAAATACCCTATGCTGTGAATGTAGTGATATATTATATTAGTGAATATATTATTTTCTTATTAGTGAACATATTATATACTGAATCTTACATATTATATATAGTGATATAATATACCAGTGAATTCTTTTACTTAGGGAAATGTGTTCTCAGTCACGTTCAATAAGATTTTATCAAGGATTAACACCTACCTGTTATCTAACTTGTTTCCTAACTTGAGTATTTTGGTACTGGTTAACTTCGAAGAGAGACAAGGTCAGACATGACAGGGTGTGGCGTCAGAGTGAACATGATACAGGCAAAGACAGAAGGATTTGGGGTAAGATAAGGATGCCAGGAGGCTGGGGAAGTGAGATGAAATTTGTTTGTGGGAAATTCTTCAAAACAAAATGAACGGGAATAAAACAAAATTTAATAAGGGAGAAGGTTCTGCCTTCCATATTTTGCCCAGAGCAGACTTAGCCTGACTCATGCTCAGCTTTTGATTTCCAGAACATGTCCTTTGACCAGTAGCCACTCACTCAAGACGCAAAGCAGCTGGATCTTAGAAAGTTCGGTAGCCTGGGAATTTAAAATGATAAACAGCTAAACAGAGCTGACTAGAAAATAAATAAGATGTGTCTTAAATTAGCCTTGAAATATTTAAGTGAATGGGCTCTAAGAAGCTTTCTGATTAGGGTTGATAAGGGCTTGGGAAACTGACTTCAGTCCAAAAGAGAAGAGCCCTGCAAGGCTGGATCATTTGAGACTCTGATTTATTGGCCTTTGCAAAAAAAATAAAAAATTAATGCTTTTGTGATTAAATGGAAAGATTTATGAGAGAATGGTATAGGTATTTTCATATTGCAAAAAAATTGGAGATAAAAATTATATAATTTTATATAACTTTACTCTTTCTAGGTGAATATGGGGATGCAGTTTCTGGTTTGCTGTACCCTGGTACAGTGTCTAGTTACATACAACAGAAATCCTTCTGGGTGTGCCAAAGACCGGGAAAAATATTGATTGTAATTTATGGTGTTTCGTCTGCTGTGAGAGAAGATAAAAATCCTTTAAGTGTGCGGTGCCTAAGTTTCCTTGTTGGTCTAAGAGTTATCGCCTTGTTGATTTCTCCTTTCCCCACACCCCTCTCTCTTGCTGATCCGTGATCTATCACAGAGTCCTTCTCTTCCGTCCCCGCCTCTGCTGTCTGTTTAGGTCAGTCTTTCCTCAACCTGCATCTGTTCTGGGGATTATTGCAAAAACATCTCCCTACATCCAGGCTTTCCTTGCACGTCTTGGTTAAAACACGATGTTTTTATTCACTTCAGCCATTCCGGGAGGTGTGAAATGGTATCTCACTGTGGTTTTAAGTTGAGTTTCTCTGGTGACTGGTGAGCTTGAGCACCCTTTTTGCATTTATTTGCCCTTGGATATGCTCTTTGTGCAGTGCTTTGAAATCTGCCAATTTTTCCATTCGGTTGTCTGTCTTATTACTTAAGGAGAATTTTTTGTGTATTATGGATACAAATCTCTTGTTAATGTTGTGTGTGGCAAGGATGGCGAGGGTGGTGTTCTCACGTCTGTGGCTTGCTGCTTCACTTTTTAAAGGTGTCTTTTGATGAATAAAATTTACTAATGTTCTTCAATTTATCCATCTTTCCCTTTATCATCACTATGCTCTACTTCCTGATTAAAAAAATAATTCTGCACCAGGAGGTCATATAATTAATCTCTTATTTTTCCTATAGGTTTTACTGTTATTCTGTCACACTTAGACTCATAATGCTGCTGGTATTGATTATCATGTGTGGGGTGAGGCAGCAGGGGTAAGTTTTACTTTTTTTCATATAGCCATCAGAGTCCCATAATAAAATTCATGACAATGGCTTTGTGTACCAACTGCTCTGCTGTACCACATTTAATATAAATCATGTTTGCATGTGTGTATTGGTCTTTTTCATAATTTCATTCTGTTACTTTGGTCTGTTACAACTGTGCTAAAGCCATCCTTATTGTGTTAATTTTCTTTTTTCTTTCCTTTTTTTTAGTTTGTCACTGCCATTTCTTTCTTTCTTTTTTTTTTTTTATGGTTGGGGATTCATTGAGGGTGCAAGAAACCAGGTTACACTGATTGCATTTGTTAGGTAAAGACCCTCCTACAATCGTGTTGTATTAATTTTCTTGGAGAGAAAAAGTGCTTGGAGCATGGACTGATCTCAAGAAACACAAGAATTTCTATATAAACATTTCATGCATAAATGTCATGATATATTTCACATTTATTGAGGCATAACTTCCACATAGTAAATACATATATTCATGTATGTGAACATTATATATATGCAGTATGTCATAATATATGTTGAGGTATAATTCTATATTGAGGTATAATTTACACATAATAAAATTTACTGTGATTAGCTATAGAGTTCTGTGAATTTTGATAAATGCTTATAGTCATGTACCTACCACCATAATCAATATGTAGAACATTATTAACACCTATGACATTCCCTTAGGCCCTCTGTAGCCAATTCCCTGCCCTACCGTCAGCCCCTGGCAACCACTGATCTATTTTCACTCTCTGAACAGTGCTTTTTGCAGAGCAGTTAGCATTAATTTGGATGAAGTCCAATTTATCATTTTCCTTTATGGATCATGGTTTTGGTGTTATATCTAAGAACTCTTTCTTATGTCCCAAATGTTTTCTTTTACTGTTTTATTATTATTATTATTATTTACATTTAAATCTAAGATCTGTTTTGAGTGTCAAGTTTGTTTTTTTCCCAACATGGGCATTCAGTTGTTCAAGTGTCAGTCATTGGTCACATATACATGACTTTCTTTTTTTTTTTTTTGAGACAGAGCCTCAAGCTGTCACCCTGGAGAGAGTGCCGTGGCATCACAGCTCACAGCAACCTCCAATTCCTGGGCTCAAGCGAGTCTCTTGCCTCCGCCTCCCAAGTAGCTGGGACTACAGGCGCCCGTCACAACGCCTGGCCATTTTTTGGTTGCAGCCGTCATTGTTGTTTGGCGGGCCCTGGCTTGATTCGAACCTGCCAGTTGAGGTGTACGTGGCTGGTGCCTTAGCCCGTTGAGCCACAGGCGCCAAGCCATACATGTCTTTCTTGTATCTATTTGTCTTCCCATGTGCTTTTTAAAGTCACCTTGTCAATATGTATAAAAATATCCTGCTAGGATTGGACTGGAATTGTGTTGACTCTCTAGACCAGCTCAGGGAGAGTTGGCATCTTCACGATATTGCATCTTTCAAACCACAGAGCCAGTGTATCTTTCCATTCATTTAGATCATTAATTTATCAGTGTTTTGTAGTTTGCTTGTTTGTTTGTTTTTTGTAAAGAGAGAGTCTCACTTTATCTGCCCTCAGTAGAATGCCAATGGCATCACAGCTCACAGCAACCTCAAACTCCTGGGCTTAAGCAATTCTCTTGCCTTAGCCTCCGAAGTAGCTGAGACTACAG
>CAUYRH010066868.1:0-24004 GCA_963574655.1 Perodicticus potto | reverse complement strand
GCCGTGGCATCACAGCTCAAAGCAACCTCCAATTCCTGGGCTCAAGCAAGTCTCTTGCCTCCGCCTCCCAAGTAGCTGGGACTACAGGCGCCCGCCACAACGCCCGGCCATTTTTTGGTTGCAGCCGTCATTGTTGTTTGGTGGGCCTGGGCTGGATTCGAACCCTCCAGCTCAGGTGTACGTGGCTGGCGCCTTAGCCCGTTGAGCCACAGGCGCCGAGCCTATCAATTAGTTTCAATTCAACAGCAAGTACATGTGGTTGGTTTTTCTATTCTTTAGATACTTTACTTAGGATAATGTCTCCAGTTCCATCCAAATAGTTGCAAAAGGGATTAATTCATCTTTCTTCATGACAGACTAGTATTGTATAGTATACATGTACATATTTTGTTAATTCACTCGTGAATTGATTGGGCACTTGGGTTGATTCCACATCTTTGCCATTGTGAATTGTGCTTCAATAAAGATTCAAATGCAGGTGTCTTTTTGATAAAATGACTTATTTCCCTTTACATCCATGCTAGCATCTATTGTTTTTTGGACTTTTTTTGAGACAGAGTCTCACTTTGTTGCCCTGGGCTAGAGAACCCTGGCATCAGCCTAGCTCACAGCAACCTCAAACTCCTCCAGAGAACCTTCTGCATCAGCCTTCCAAGTAGCTGGGACTAGAGGCACCCACCTCAACTTCTGGTTAATTTTTTTCTATTTATTTAGAGAAAGGGTCTTACTCTTGTTTAGGCTGGTCTCAAACTCCTGAGTTCAAGGGATCCACCCAGTTTAGCCTTCCAGAGTGCTAAGATTATAGGTGTGAACCACCCCCTGCCTATTTTTTGACTTTTAAAACATTTTTCTCGGCTGGGCACCCGTAGCTCAGTGATTAGGGCATCGGTCACATGCTCTGGGACTGCTGGTTTTGAACCCTGTGTGGGCCTGCTTGAAAAAAAAAATAGCCAGACTTTGTGGCAGGCACCTGTAGTCTCAGCTACTAGGGAGACTGAGGCAAGAGAATCACTGGAGCCCAAGTGTTGGAGGTTGCTGTGAGCTATGACACCATAGCGCTCTACTAAGTGGACAAATTTTTTTTTTCAGCATGAAACAACTCACACTATGATATTTTTGGACTTTTTAATAAAAGCCATTCTAATTGGAGTAAGGTGATATCTCATTATTTTAATATTCATTTCTCTGATAATCAGTGACATTGAGCATTTTTTGTATGATTATTGGCTATTTTTTTTTTTGAAAAGCTTCTGTTCATGTCTTTTGCCCACTTTTTAATTTATTTCCTCCCATTCAGTAGGTTTTCTTTTCTTTTCTTTTCTTTTTTTTTTTTTTGAGGCAGAGTCTCAAGCTGTCACCCTCGGTAGAGTGCCATAGCGTTACAGCTCACAGCAACCTCAAACTCTTGGGATTAAGTGATTCTCTTGCCTCAACCTCCCAAGTGGTTGGGACTACAGGTGCCCGCCACAACACCCACGTATTTTTTGGTTGTAGTTGTCATTGTTTGGCAGGCTTGGGTTGGATTCAAACCCACCAGCTCTGGTGTATGTGGCCGGTGCTCTAGCCGCTGAGCTACCGGCACTGAGCCTGGGGTTTCTTCATAATTTTTTTGCCTAAGCGAATGAATACCTAGAAGAGTTTTTGCAACATTTTATTCTAATATTCTTATGGTTTCGTGCCTTACATTTAAGTCTTTTATACATCTTGAATTAATTTTTGTAAGTGGAGAGAGAGATGAATCCTGTTTCATTCTTGTGCATATTACTACCCTATTTTCCCAGTGCCACTCACTTATTGAATAAGGCTTCCTGTCCCCAGTGTATGTTGGTGTCTTCTTTGTCATAGATCAGCTGGCTCTATGTAGAAGGCTTAATATCTGGATTCTCTGTTCTGTTCCATTAGTCTATGTCTCTATTTTTGTGCTAATACCGCACTATTTTGGTTATTGTAGCCTTTTGGTATAGTTTGAAGTCTGGTACTGTGATGCCTCCAGATTTTTTTTTTTTTTTTTTGCTTAAGATTGCTTTGGCTATTTGGGGTCTTTTCTGGTTCCAAATGAAGCACAGAATTATTTTTTCTAGACCTGTGAAATATGACATTGGTATTTTGATGGAGATTGCATTGAACCTGTGAATCACTGTGGGTAGTCTGGACATTTTAATAATGTTGAGTCTACTGATTCATGAGCATATGTGTTTTCCGTTTGTTTGTGTCATCTGTGATTTCTTTCCTTAGTGTTTTATAGCTCTCTTTGCAGAGATCTTTCACCTCCTTGGTTAAGTATACTCCTAGGCATTTTATTTCCTTTGTAGCTATTGTGAATGGTACTGAGTCTTTGATTTGGCTCTCAGCTTGACTGTTACTGGTATATAGGAATGGTAGTGATTTGTGTACATTGCTTTATTTTTGAGACAGAGTCTCACTATGTCGCCCTCAGTAGAGTGTTGTGGCGTCACAGCTCACAGCAACCTCAAACCCTTGGGCTTAAGTGTTTCTTTTGCTTCAGCCTCCCAGGTAGCTGGGACTATAGGCACCTGCCACAACACCTGGTTATTTTCTTTTTCTTTTTTATTTACTTTTAATTTTTTTAATTTTTTTTTTGCAGTTTTTGGCCAGGGTTGGGTTTGAACTCTCCACCTCTGGCATATGGGATTGGCGCCCTACTCCTTTGAGCCACAGGCGCTGCCCAACCTGGTTATTTTCTTGTTGCAGTTGTCATTGTTGTTTAGCTGGCCCCATCCGGGCTCAAACTCGTCATGTTGAGCACATGTTGCTGGGGCCATAACCACTGTACTAGAGGCACCCAGTCTGTACATTGCTTTTGTAACCAGAGACTTGGCTGAATTTATTTATCAATTCCAGGAGTCTCTTGGTGGAGTCTTTGGGGTTTTCTAGATATGAGATCATATCATCAGCCTGCATTCCATTTTAATTAGCCTCTCCTAATAAAAAATTGGGAATATGTTGACTGTGGTGACTCACACCTATAATCGCAGCATTTTGGGAGGCCAAGTCAGGAAGATTGCTTGAGACCAAGAGTTCAAGACCAGCCTGAGCAACCTAATGAGACCTTGTCTCTACAAAAAATAAAAAATAAACAAAATTAGCCTGTAGTCCTAGCTGCATGGGAGGCTGAGGGAGGAGGATGGCTTCAATGAATTGGAGGTTGCAGTTAGCTATGATCAATAGAGCCACTGTACTCCAGACTAGGTGGCAGAATGAGAGAGACTTAGACCCTGTCTCAAAAAAAAGAAAGAAACGAAAAGAAGGAAACAAAAGGTGATATCTGATCTGGTCCTTGAAGAAATAGTAGCTGTTTGCTACTATTGGAGTGGTGGAGAAAAGCATTTTTTTTCTTTATTAGCCAGGGGGCACCTGTACAGGTGAGGGTGGAGGGTGGGAAACTTACAACTATCCAGAAGTTGGGTGGCGCCTGTGGCTCAAAGGAGTAGGGTACCAGCCCCATATGCCGGAGGTGGCAGGTTCAAACCCAGCCCTGGCCATAAACTGCAAAAAAAAAAAAAAAACTATCCAGAAGTTAAGGTGGCATAAACCAGGATAGTGGCCATTGGCTTGGAGAAGAGAGGGGACAGAAGTGAGCAGGATCTTGGAGCCTGATTAAAAAGGGTAGAAGGGGCGGTGCCTGTGGCTTGAAGGAGTAGGGCGCCAGCCTCATATGCCGGAGGTGGCAGGTTCAAACCCAGCCCCAGCCAAAAACTGCAAACCAACAAACAACAGAAAAAAAGGGTACAAGATGGATGGTTGCATGTGGGGGAGGGAACTGAGGGCAAGGAGGAAGGTGTTTATCTCCATCTTGGAAAGAGGAGCAAAGGACTTGAGGGGGGTTTTTTCCTCCCCCAGGAAGCACTAACTAGGGCCCCCAGCACCACCTGCTGGTCTGCCATGTCACTCAGGACAGGTGACTTTCTGTCTTTGAGCCCTCTTCTGGCAACTCAAGCCTAAAAATATCAACCACCTGCCTCTGTTCCCACCAGCCTGGGGCCTCTGTAAATTGAGCCCCAAGCATGTCCTTGAGGAACAAGGACCAAGAGCCTGAATTTGGGTACTGTTTGGCCTGAACACTCAAGACCAAGAGGTGGCAGTGGCTGTCAGGCTGGTCTGGTCTGTAAGTTTTCTGCACTAAGCATTGTAGGTGCGCTGATAACTGGGACAAGGACTTTGCCCTGAAGGGGTTAGTGTGAAGAGAAAGAGAACTGTCAGCAAAAAATGATTTCAATGCAATCGATAAGCTTTGTTCTTCTTGGGACAGCTCTGAGATCATCTTACCTGGGGCTGAGAAATAATTTTTCTATAGAAATTTGCTATGACAAGGTCTTAGAAGGTTTGTGCTACAGAACACTTTTTCAGGCATGCTCTCTGTGCTAGCCCCTGTACTGAGTACAGGGATCACTTGAGGAAATGAAAAGGATAAAAATCGTTGTCCTCATAGAACTTACAGTCTACCAGAAGAAGATAAGCAGTAAAATAAGTGAACAATACATAGTATAATATGATAACAATTGGGATATGGGGAAAAATAGAGCTCAATAAAGGGGAAATAGGGAGTGCATGTAAGGGGTTTGGAAATTTTAGAGTGGCCAGAGCAGGTTATCACTGAGTGGAGGACATTTAAGCAAACCTTTGAAGAAGGGGAGAGAGGTACCACGCAGGTATTTGGGGGAACAGTGATCTCAGCCAGTGCAAGGGACTTGGGGATGAGTGTGCTTGGCTTGTTCTAGGAACATCAAGGGGTATGTGTAGAAGCAAAGAAAAGTAGGAGATGAGGTCAGGTTCTCCTGGGAAGGTGAATGTCAGATCAGCGTTGTGTAAGGACTTTGGCTTTTATTTAGAGTGAAATGGGAGCGAAAGGAGGGTTTTGAGCAAAGAAGTACCATGTTTTGACTTAGATTTTATTTTATTTTATTTTTTGAGACAGAGCCTCAAGCTGTCACCCTGGATAGAGTGCTGTGGCATCACAGCTCACAGCAATCTCAAATTCCTGGGCTCAAATGAGTCTCTTGCCTCCGCCTCCCAAGTAGCTGGGACTACAGGTGCCCACCTCAATGCCTGGCCATTTCTTGGTTGCAGCCATCATTGTTGTTTGGCGGGCCCAGGCTGGATTCCAACCAGCCAGCTCAGGTGTACATGGCTGGTGCCTTAGCCCATTGAGCCACAGGCGCCGAGCCTTGACTTAGATTTTAAAAGACTCTCTCTGACTCCTATATTGACAGACTGGATCCCAGGGCAAGATTGGAAAAAGGGAGAACATTGCAGTAATCCTGGAGAGAGATTGGACCAGGGTAGGGCCTATGAAGGTGGGTAGGAGAGGTCAGAGTCTATGTATATTTTGCAAGGGAAGCCAAGAGGATTTTGGACAGGAGGGGGATTCAAGGATGATTCCGAGTTCTGGCCTGGAAGTATGGAGTTGCCAAGAGCTAATGGCGGGAAAGTTGAGGGCGAGCACGTTTCTCTGTGTGTTAAAGGGGAGGTAGGCTCAGTTGTGGTCACTGGACTTCCAAGGAAGAGGGGCCCCAGTTAGACAGTGCAGGGGAGAAGTCTGGGCTGTAGGGATAAATATATTCAGGGATCTTGATCTATCAATCGCTAGAACTTGATTGCATTTTATGTTTCTCGGTTTTAACCTGGGTAAGGTGTGACTCTGGCAAACAGAACTAGGCCAGGCGACTTGGGCAGCATCTGAAGACTTGCACTATTCAGGGCGCCTAGAGTGAGGCGAGTGCTGTTGAGGGGAGTGGGAAGAAAAAGCCTTTTTTCTGTGCTTTGCAGTTTCAGCTCGCGTAATTGCACACAACACTCTGTGTACATTCATTCCACAATTTCTCATGCATCCTCCGCTCAACAAATAGTCATTGTATTTTCTTTCATCTTTAAAACAGGCTCAGATGGAGGATATTAGGGTTAAGAGAAGTGAAGCGCCACACAGTCACCTAGGGTCAGGGACAGAGATGACAGTCCAGGGCTCAGTCCCTGCATCCCGGAAGCCCTGAAGCGGGTGGGGCAGTGGCCCGGTCTTGGCCGGTTTTGCAAGTAGCAGGGAACACAGTCGGCCCCACTAGGGACTGGGGTGTGGGGGAGGCTGGTTGGGGTTCGGCACGTGGCCCCTTTAAGGCCCAGCCAGTGATCTCAGCCGCCGTGCTTGCCGCCCCGCCCTCCCCGGCGGCGCGTCCAATGCGCAGGCGCGTCGCGGCGGCACTCCGCGGGGCCCGGGACGCGCTGGCGGCTGCTGAGATACCCGGGCTGCGGCGCCATCCGCCTTCCCCGCCCGCAGAGTCCGGCCACCGCACGTCGTCCGTACACGCCACCGCCGCCGCCATGGGCTCTTGAGGTATTGCTCCCGGCCGGCCTAGCGCCGGAGCCCCGAGGGGGATGGCTGCAGACTCCCGGACCCGGGGGGCTGTTGGGTTTTGGAGAGGCCCCAGCGAGGGACGCCGCACGGGTCACTGCGGCCGCCGGTCCCCGGGCGGGGAGGGCCCAGCCTAGGAGAGAGGGGGCGTCCCTTGTCCCGCCTGCCCTGCCCTGTGTCCCTTCCTTGTCCTGTGGGGTCGCGGGGCGGCCCGTGGGTGTGCCCGCTCCCCCTCCACGCCAACGTGGCGGGGGCCGCGCCAGGAGCGTAATCGGATCTGCCCGTGGGGATGGCAGAGGAGAGGGGAGGTGGATGGATCGGCTCTTTGCAAGTGGAATTGTGTCCGCCTGGGTGGGTGTGCTGGCGCCTGGCACTACCGAGTACGTGGTGGAGGCATCCGTGCCCTGTGCGGGTGGTTAGCGCTGGAGGCGGTCGGGGCTCCATCATGAATGGTGTCCACACCTTGTACACAGGTGAGAGTATTTAGAGGGGAACTTACTGGAACCCGGGGCTCCAAGGATGTTTGCCTCCGGAGGGACCGTAGAGACTGATTGTTAGCGTGTGTCCTTTCTGCAGGTTGTACTTTTCCTAGCTGGGTACCTTGCTTGGATCTGTTTGCATCTAGGTGCGAGTTGTTCCAGGCTATGGCAAGGCAGTGAGGCTGGGGGCTGGGCATGGGTTTCCAGTCCATATCCCTTCTAGGGGTGAGGTTGTATTAGGCCAGATATTTCATTCCTCACTCTCTTCCAGGGCATCTTGGGGCAAAGCAGGTGTTTGCCTGCCTGATACCTGTGTGTGAGGTGAAGGCCATGTATTATTTATCTGACTGCTGGGTGCCTTTGTAAGGAAAGAAGCAGCAATCTGTGCCCTGGAGGCCTGTGCATTGCGGAGCCAGCCAGGAAAACAAGCTCACCTGCACCTGCTGAGGAAGCACAGGTCTCAGAGGTGTGACTTCCTTGACAGGTTATGTTTGCTGTGTCCTTTCCCACCTACCTTTCATCATATGTGGTGGGCCTCCTAGGCTCTGGAGTGTTTAAGTTGGGACTTAGAGCTGTGGGGTGGGAAAGCCTGAGCAGCCAGGCCTGTGTGCCCACTTGGACACAAACACATGGTGCCCCAGGCATCAGGGAGCTCTCAGGCTGTGGGGGAATCAGATTTGGAAACAAGTGATCATATTGATGTGAATATAAGACAAAAGAACAGGAATAGAGATGGGTTTTGTGCTGAGGTAGGGGGTGGGGGTAATGTGGCCAGCAGAAAAGACTTCAGTGAAAGAAGACAATGAGTTGAAGTTTGAAGGATGGCTGATGTTTGTATGAGGCTTTTGTGCTTTCCACATGTATTTTCCCAGGTAATTCTCATGGCAGCTGTGTTATTCCTATTTGCAGATGAGGAGGGCCAGAGGAAACTAATGACTTGCTTGTGCAGGATACATTTTAGGCCTAGATGGTGTCATTCTTTTTTTTTTTTTTTTTTGTAGTTTTTGGCCTGGGCTGGGTTTGAACCCACCACCTCTGGCATATGGGGCTGGCGCCCTACTCCTTTGAGCCACAGGCGCTGCCCTAGAGTCATTCTTTTTTTATTTTGGAGACCACAGAGTCTTATTATGTTGCCCTCAGTAGAGTGCTGTGGTGTCACAGCTTACAGCAACCTCAAACTCTTGGTTTTAAGCGATTCTCTTGCCTCAGCTTCCCAAGTAGCTGGGACTATAGGCACCCACCACAATACCCTCACATTTTTTTGAGACTAGGTCTCGCTCTGGCTCAGACTGGTCTCAACCCTGTGAGCTCAGGCAATCCACCCACCTCGGCCTCCCAAGTGCTAGGATTACAGGTGTGAGCCACCATGCCTGGCTTGGATGGAGTCGTTCTTAAACCAGGACCTCTCTCTTGGTGCCACATTTTCTTGCCTTTTAACTTATTGAGCATTTACTCTGTGCCAGGCAACATGCTAGGGACACAGAAGTCTGAAGATAAATGAGACCTTGTGTCTGGCTTCTAAGGGCTCCCAATCTGCCGAGGAGATGGAGATTGTTAGTGACTCCAATCCAGATACAAGGCCCTGATAGCCAGCGTGGGTGGAGAAGGCACTGAGAATTCCCCTAAAAGCCATGGGGTGCCTTTGTGTGGTCCTTAGGATTCTGGATGACTTGTAAGTTGTTTTGGTCATGCAAGGAGCACCTTCTAAATCTCTCCCACTGGGTGGAAAGGAGAGCTTCGAGGCAATATATGGGTGTGAGTGATCCACTTGTCCTAGTTCACTTGTGTTGGCTGAGTTCTGTGAGCTTGGACTTATGACTGGAGGCTGTTTTCTCCCACTCTGTCTTTGAGGTTTTGCTCCTGATTTCTGGCTGGCCTGCCCAGCCCTCTCCCGGAGAGGGGCTCAGTGCTATTTCCAGTCCCTGCTGTGCTCATTTCTCTCTGTAAATTCCCTGGAGTGGAAACAGCCTTGGCAAGGCAGGGTACAGCCCTTTATTGTTTTGAAAAGAAGTTACAGCAAATGTATGCTCGAATGCTTTGGGGCCTTTAGAAGGGGGATTTGGTGCGTGAGTTCTGGGAGGCCAGCAGCTGGGCGTTGGGAAAGCTCTGTGTGGGGTCTGCCCCCGGACCTCCAGGCGCAGGCAGGCAGTAAGCACTTACTGAAGACTCCCTGCTGCCCTGCACTGTGCCTGGTGGCAGGGGAGAGAGGCCAGAGCCATGGGTCATGCCCTCTCAAAGGTCGTGCGTGGTTGGTTGATGGAGCCCAACGTGTAACAAATATGTGCAAGACAGTGCTCTACTTGTGGTAGAAACAGAAGGCTCTAACGGGGCCCAGAGGACAATAGGAACAACAGCCCGTTTATTGAGCACTTACTGTGTGCCAGGCACAGTTCAAAGCACTTTTATGAATTACTGTGTTTCTTTCTCTCACCACCCAATGAGATGGGTCGCCTTCTGCATTTTGCGGAGGAGGCAGCCAAGGTTAAAACGGTGCTAAGGTCACACAGCTGGCCGGTGAGTTGAGCTCTGAACCAGTCCGGCCAACTTCAAAGCCAGTGCTCTTCCACTGCTAACTCTCCTGTCTGCCAGAAGTCTTCCTGGCCCTGAAGGATGAGGGCTGCTTAACCCCTAGAGCAGTGGTTCTCAACCTTCCTAATGCCCCAATGTATTTTCATTGTTAAAAAGGGGTGAACTGCTGCCCTAAAGCAAGAGGAGGGCTTTCTAGTAGAGGGAACCCCGAGTAGATGTGGAGGCCTGGAATGCCTTGCCTCTCAGATGTGGTGGTGTTGGGCTGGGTTATGAAGACCTTTGAAGGTCCTGCTAAGGGGGAAGACCTTGCTAAGGGGTTTGAACTTGATCCCAGGAAGAACAGAGAGCCCTTCAAAGTTTCAAAAAGGAAGTGCTCAGGCATGTATCACAGGGCTGTAATACCCTTTACTCTCCTTCCTTCTTTCCCACAAATAACTCGTAGAAGACCTGGCCCCCCTGTGTGCTTTCCCTAAGTCCTTGGCGTCTCTTTTAGCCTCTACCACCTTTCTCGTCTCCTTCTAGCACCTTCTGGTTTTGAAAACCCTGGGTGGCCCAGGCCATCCTGTGGAGCCCACTATTATAACAATGTCTGCTCTCTAACTGGCCGGGAAATGGCTCCCCTGAGGACTGACATTCTTCCTGGTTCTTCCAGGTCTTGTGGGTCCTGACCAGCTTCTCTGGAATGCATTTGAGAGCTGTGGTGGCTACCTGTCATCTATACCCCATCTATACAGAGCTATGTCATCAGCTCTGTAAATACAGGCAGAGGGGGATTAGGGGACAGAGCAGGAATAGGAGCCAGGGAAGCTGGATTCAACTACTGGGTCTCATTGTAAGCTCGCTGGGGAGTTACGTGCTCTATATACCTACTTTGCTGGGTGGTCGGGCTGGTCAGCATTTGATGTAGCTACATGCTAGTCACAGTGGAGCATGATGAATGAGACTTCCTCCCTGTGGGAGGGCTGTGTGGTTGGATGTGCTTCACTTGGGGATGCAGCACAGCCAAGGGGGTCCACGTCAGGACAAGGTAGACAGGGTGCGGGAGATGATGGGGTGTAGGATGGGAGGGGAGGAGTTGGGGAAGACTTCTGGATTGGGTGCCTTGGGATAGGAGGCTGGGAATTCAGGAAGGGGTTAAAGATGGTCTCTAGGACCATAGCACAAGGGGAGAGACAGGGAGGTAGTGAGTGGAGCAGTCCTGATGACCTGGGGAGAGAATCAATCCTGGCTCCTGTTAGGCCTGTGTCTGTGGTTGAGTTCTTTCAATGTGGGAAAATGATGCACTTTCCTATATCTGTAAAATAGAAGTAACAGAGCTATTATGGGCTGTTATGTGGCTGTTGTGACTAGCACAGTACCCGGCACATAGGATATGCTTGTGTTACTGCTTTGCAGGCCGTTTAATTTATCTGAGAGGTATCGCAGGCCTGGGTGCCAGGCAGTCTGTGGGGAGCTGCTCTCATGAGCTGAGTCCAGCTGGGGAGAGAGACATCAAACACATCTGCAACTGTAATTGCCAGGGGGCTCTGAGGGAGCATCAGGTCATTCTCACCTGGGCAGGTGGGTCTTTGGCAAGGTTACATGTAAGCTGCCCTCACGTGTACAGGTGGAGCAAGTGGGTTCCAAGCAGAGGGAACAGCATGTGGCAAGCAATTTCATGATTTAGAAATTGTTTGGCAGTAGGACTCAGAACCTAGTGTGCTTGAGATACATGTTCATTGAATACCATCTTTTTGGCCTTGGAGAGCACAGAAAGGGGAAGAAGTAAAGTGGTGGGAGGCTATGGAAAGAGGAATTGAATAGTCGCCCAAGGTTTAGATCTCATCATACCCTCCCCATCATTTTCACCTCTTCCTAGTGAGACATAGGTACCTTACCAGGGCGCAGCCAAGTCTGCAGCCTTCCTAAGAGTTACACGCATTCTCAGACTCTGCTTTTCCTAAGGACTGGATACCTAAGTCTAAATGCAGAGGTAGCTGAGAAGCTGGAATTAGTCCGCACGCTCAGACAGCATTTGTTCACATGTCTGCTTCTGTTTTGGCACGGTTTGGACCCCTGTGCTTGGACAGAACATAGAAAGATGGCACGGGGCTTCTGGTTCGTACTTTTTCCATTCTTAGATTAATGAAGACTCAGTGTGTGGCATGACGCCTTGCATGCATTAGGTGCTGAAATAGTTTTTGACTAAGCATATGACTAGTTGGATGGGTTCGTGGAATAGCCACTCAGGTAAAGCTGGAATTATTCTTTTTTTTGAGACAGAGTCTTAAGCTGTTGCCCTGGGTAGAGTGCTGTGGCGTCACAGCTCACAGCAACCTAAACTCTTGGGCTTAAGTGATTCTCTTGCCTTAGCCTCCCAAGTAGCTGGCACTACAGGCGCCCACCACAATGCCCGGCTATTTTTTTTGTTGTAGTTGTCATTGTTTTGGCTGGCCTGGGCTGAGTTCAAACCTGCCTGGGTGTATGTGGCTGCTGCCTTACCCACTGAGCTACAGGCACTGCCCTGGAATTCTTCTTTTTTTTTTTTGCAGTTTTTGGCCAGGGCTGGGTTTGAACCCGCCACCTCTGGCATATGGGGCCGGCGCCCTACTCCTTTGAGCCACAGGCACTGCCCTGGAATTATTCTTGAAAAGCAACATACATCAAGACTGATCAGAACACGATTGTCTGTTAGGTCTGAGCTTGTATCACCAGGTGCCTATTAAACGGCCTTGAGTCTGTTTGGATGGTGTGAGAAGTCTCTGGCCTGTGATGGGAGGCAGGAAGCCCGTCAGACACCTCCTTTTCCTTCTCCTCTGGGTGGAAACTAGAGGCGGAAGATCCCACCCAGAAAACCTTTGTGCCTAATGTGCGTCACTCCTAGCTCTACTGTGTTTTAAAAAGTCACACACAACCAGGTGAATTTTTCTTTCTTTCTTTTTTTTTTTTTTGAGACAGAGCCTCAAGCTGTCACCCTGGATAGAGTGCCGTGGCATTATAGCTCACAGCAACCTCCAATTCCTGGACTCAAGCGAGTCTCCTGCCTCTGCCTCCCAAGTAGCTGGGACTACCGGTGCCTGCCACAACGCCCGGCCATTTTTTGGTTGCAGCCATCGTTGTTTGGTGGGCCTGGGCTGGATTTAAACCTGCCAGCTCAGGTGTATGTGGCTGGCGCCTTAGCCCGTTGAGCCACAGGAGCCGAGCCAGGTGAATTTTTCTTTTAGCGAAAATTTTGCAATATTGATTTCAGTGTTACACCTTTGAAAAATAATAGGTTTTTCTGATATGTAAGTAGTACTTGCTGATTGTAGTAAATTTGGGACACAGAAAGGTAGAAGGTAAGAATAAAAATTACCCCAAACTTCACAATTAGGAAATCATCACTGTGGAGGTTTCAGTGATTTTTTTTTTTTTTTTGAGACAAGAGTCTCACTATGTTGCCCTGGATAGAGTGCTGTAGTGTCACAGTTCACGGGAACCTCTAACTCTTGGGCTTACGAGATTCTCTTGCCTCAGCCTCCCAAGTAGCTGGGACTACAGGCGCCCACCGCAACGCCCGGCTATTTTTTTGTTGCAGTTGTCATTGTTATTTAGCAGTCCCGGACCAGGTTCCAATCCGCCTGCTTTGGTGTATGTGGCTGGCGCCCTAACCACTGAGCTATGGGCACCACCCGTGATGTTCTTTTTAGACATAAACCTATGTTACATGATTGCAGGTAACACTAATCCTACTTCTCATTGGATTGTAAGCATTTCCCCATGAAGTTAAGAAGTTAGCTCTGGAGAGAAAAGAATCAGATAAGTTCTAAAATAAAACAGAGGCCTGGTACTTTGTTTCTAGTTCTCTGTGGAAAAGATGAGGTCTCTGACCTTTTACCTGGATGGTACCATGGCATGGGTGGTGAACGTGCAACTGGACTGGGTCAGACACCAGGGTGATGACCTCGACTGAGTCACTTGCCCTCTCTGAGCTTCACTTCCTTTAATGGGGTTATTCAAACACCCTCTGCCCACCTCACAGGTTCAGGTGAGGTCCTAGATGAGAAAGCCATGAGCCTCCATGAGGAAGGGTGTGATTTGGGGATGTAGAGCAGGTCACGTGGCTCTGAAGATGGAAGGAGTGTGTGTGCACAGTGTGGGCATGTGCATGTGTGTGTTGCTTCTTCCCTAACCTAAAATGTTTGGTGATCTTCCTGAAGACTCCAGTCTCCCTGCTGGGAAGCCGTGATCTGAGGACCCTTTACCTATGGGTCATAGGCAATCTCAGGATGGCTGCCTCCCACCCCCACAAAGGGGGTGGAGCGAGACCTTTGGAAGTTACTACCTCTGTCACTCTGAAAGGGATTTTCAGATCAGGCAGCCTTCCCATTCCAACAGACATGTGGAGTTTGGTATCTTTATTTTTCCCCTACTCCTACCCCTGTGGACACCCTGCACCCACAGGGGCTGTGTCCTGCTGGTGGTGGCTGAGAACCTCCACTCCCCTGAGCAGGGTTGTTCCCCAAAGCCCTCTGGGTCATCATTTATCGAACAGCTCAAGAGAAAAATAACTAACCCCATGGTGCTGTTGTAGCTACTGGCAGAGCCTCCTGGTCACCGCCTCTCACACCTATGGTTTTTATTTCATCCAGAATGAGTACTGAACTGGGGTCTCATGAGTGCTCAGTTTCAGGGCCTGCAAGTCATAGCGATAGGTGTTGGTGAAGGGGTGTATATTAGAATGTTAATATTGGTGTACTAATTTTATTTTTATTATTATTTTTTGAGACAGAGACTCACTTTGTTGCCCTTGGTAAAGTGTTGTAGCATCATAGCTCACAGCCTCAAACTCTTAAGCTCAAATGATTCTCTTGCCTCAGCCTCCTGAATAGGTGGGACTGTAGGCACCTGCCAGGAGCCCAGCTATTTTTTTTTTGAGACAAGGTGTTCTTGCTTAGGCTGGTCTCAAACTCCTGAGCTTAAGCAATCCACCTGCCTTAGCCTCCTAGAGTGCTAGGATTACTGGCCTAATTATATTAATATTAATATTCCCGCTGGGATTTGTGTGGGATTTGTAAATTACTTTTTTCATGTAGTGCTACATTTCACATACGTTGTTTCATTTAAGCCTTTCCGCTGCCCTGGAACCTTGAAATTACTGAGCCTATATAGATGGAGAGACTGAGGCTCAGAGAGGTGAATTGCCTAAGATTTTCTGGTTTCCAGTCTTGTGCCCTTCCTGCTCTGGGTGGCCACACCAGTGTAGCTCTGCCCCCAGAGAGCTGTGGCTTCACTGGGAAACCCAGAATGTTGAATTGCTGCTTAGACTTTGGAAGCACGTTACTGAAGGTTTAGTTCGAAACTGCAGGGGTCCCAGGAGGCAGCAGTCTGCTTTACCTTGGGGCAGGCTGAGGGGCCAGTGCTGCCTGGAGGAGGGGCAGTGGGCTGGGGCTCTTAGAGGGAGGCTAGCCTGTGGGAAGTGAGACCACCTTGAACACACACACAGGTGTGAGACACAGGTAGGTAACTGGAGCCCAGGTCATAAACCTTCCTGGGGTGTTTGAGGTCCCAGCTTCACCTCCAGGAGGAGGAAGTACATGTATACACAAGTTTGTCAATGACTTTAAACAGATTGGATGTGTGAAAATCTAGGTTTACCAAAACAATACATATTTGGTTTTTTTTGTGGGGGGGTGGATTTTGCCCGGGCTGGGTTTGAACCCACCACCTCTGGCATATGGGGCCGGCACCCTACTCCTTTAAGCCACAGGCGCTGTCCTACATATTTGCTTTATGAGGAAAAGTTGATACACTTGGTTAGAAAAATTTTAATTTTAACCTCAGAACATTTAAGTCCGATTTGATTTACTGAAGTTCCTGGCTGTCTCAGTCAATGGGAGCAGAGCTGGGGCTGGGAGACGGGGCTGGCGAGGGCTCTTTCTTTCAAGTACTGCCTTGTTTAGCCCAGTGGTACCCCCTGACATGGTTGGGAGCAGAAGACCTTCCTTCTATTTGTCGTTTTCAGTAGTCACACCGGTTTGTGGAGGTGGGAGGAAGGCCTGTCCAGCTTACCACATACACTCCACTGTCCTCACTTGACACTTGGTGTTCTTTCCAGTCACTTGCCTCTATCTCCACGAGTCGCTGGCTTGATGCTTAGGTAGCGATGGCTTTGGGCGCAGGAGTTATGTAAGACGTCTGTGAAGGACCCAGGAGCAGAGGTGTTTAAAGAGTGCTCACCGTGGAGCATGGGTATGTCCTGCACAGCTGTGGTGTCCCCCGCAGCTTGCACGGGGAAATGACAAGAGGTGCCCACCGCTCATTTAGGGTGGCTAGACTGGAAGCCCCCGGCTTTGTCAGGTGCTCTGCCTCCACCCAATCCCACCGGGTCTGTTCTTCCACTGTGCACTGGTGCCTTCACCCAGAGAAGGCAGTTATGGCCAGATGTAATGGCCTCTCAGTCACCTTCCACCCTTCCACCTGCCCTGGGTCCAGGGCATCAGTGCCCTAGAAAGGGGTGAGGGAGGAGCTGTGTGGCCTTTTCTTACATTGAGGAAACACTATTGTGTGGACCAGAGCTCTGAGTGAATGAGACTGATCTGGGTCCAACACTTCTTCTGACCCAGAGCTCCATTTGCCAGAAATAGCTTTTCTCTTCCCTTTCTTCACCTGGGCACCTTAAAAATGACATGTTGTTAGTATTTTCCCCAACTCTGAGGCTTATTTCTTGGTGAATAATTTAAATAACTGTATTCTGCCTCTCTGGCAGCATTTTCTGAAATTACAGATGTTTGTACACTTTCACCAGCAGCTGCGTTTCTAAGAATTTATCCTATAGATGTGTTAACATGTGTGCAAAAAGACTTACTTGCAAGGTTAGTCGCTGCTGCCTTATTCGTAATAAATAGCAAAAGATCAGAAGTAAGCTAAATGCCCGTTAGCAGGAGCCACGAACAGATTATGGCTCGTCCAAACCCTGGGATACCGCATGGCTAAAAATAATGAGATAGAGACTCCCCGCACTGAGACAGGACAGTTGCCAAGGTAGGTGGCTGAGCAAAGAAGCAGGTGTCTGAGTGTGTCTGAGACCTGCTGTCTGTGTAAAAGTGAAGGGAAATAGCCAGTGCCTTTGTGTGTGTACAGAGCATCTTTGGGCATCTACAAGGAGCTGGTGACTATGGCGCCTGTGGAGGAGGCACTGGCGGTTACTGGCTGGAGGTCCCATGTACCTTGTGATTGCCAGATCATGTGAATGTATTTATTTATTAATTTTTAAAAAATTAAATAACATAGCAACTATAATCTCACTTCTTGTCCAGCATAGGAAGGCCAGGGCTCTGCCACTCCCTCAAGGATAGCCAGGCTCACTTGACCCCCAGAGGGCTAATCAAAAATGGCACACTTAAGCCAGGTGTGGTGGTACATGCCTGTAATCCTAGCACTAGGACAAGATGGGTGAATTGGCTCGGCGCTTGTAGCTCAGCGGCTAGGGTGCCAGCCACATACACCAGAGCTGGTGGGTTTGAACCCAGCCCGTAGCTGCCAAACAACAATGACAGCTACAACCAAAAACTAGCTGGGTGTTGTGGTTGGCACCTGTAGTCCCAGCTACTTGGGAGGCCGAGGCAAGAAAATCACTTCAGTCTAAGAGTCTGAGGTTGCTGTGAGCTGTGACACTATGGCACTCTACCGAGGGTGACATAAAAGAACAGATATTGCTCCGAGCCACTGATTTGTTAGATGTTTGCTAAGTGAGTGGATGAGTAGCCACTCTCTTCATGGTGGGATTGGAAGTTGTGGAGGCCAAGGCCCGTCTGATAGCTGTGAATGTGCCTGGCATGGGTGGACCTGGCTGAGAAGCAGGAATAGGAAAGTCACGTGGTGGCATTGGAAGTTGTGGAGGCCAAGGCCCTGTGCTGAGTGCCTGGTGCAGATTGTTGCCTTGCGTCCTCAAGAACTCAGGCTACAAAGTTACCATGATTCCCTCTTTACAGGTGAGGAAGCAGAGCATATACCTGGTGTAGACCAGGCATCAGTGGTGGGATTTGGACACGGTTACCTCTCCAACTCCTGCCCTTCTCCAGAAGGGATTAGAGGGAAAAGCAGTTTATTCAGCTATATCCCCCAGGTCACCGGTAATACTGATACTCTTTTTTTAGAGCTAGAGTCTCATTTTATCGCCCTCGGTAGAGTGCCATGGTGTCACAGCTCACAGCAACCTCCAACCCTTGGGCTTAGGTAATTTTCTTGCCTCAGCTTCCCCAAGTAGCTGGGACTACAGGCACCTGCCACAGCAGCCGCTTATCTTTTTGTTGTAGTTTGGCCGGGGCCAGGTTTGAACCCACCACCCTCAGTATATAAGGCCGGCACCCTACTCACTGAGCTACAGGCATCGTCCAATACCAGTACTCCACCTATTCTCATTACTTATCCCACTGGCCACGGACCAGTTTATTATTCAAGTGGATTTCCTTCCCTGCTAGACTGTAAGCTCTTAAAGGGTCAGAGATACCCTTTGGACTTTGCACATAGAAAGTACTCAATGGTATGTATATATTATATTTTAAAACTTTGTATAGTTATTTAACTCATAACAAATCTTAGATGTACAGCTTGGTGGATTTTTACATCTGTCCAAACCTGTGTAATTTGCCCCAATCAAGGTGCACAATCATCCCTGCACCCCACATGGCTCACTGAGGTCTCCCGAGGTGACCACTGCTCACCTCAGCACTTCTGGTTAGTTTGCCAGGGTGTAAGCCTCTGGGAATGTGAGCACACAGAAGGCATTCTGTCAGTGAGATCGTCCAGGTCGCCTGTTGTGGTCCTTTCCTCTTTTTCTCTCCTGTGTAGGAGTCCCCTGTTTGAATATATCACTATTTATTTATCCCTTCTCCAGTGGACAAGCATTCGGGTTGCGTCTGGCCTCTTCTGCTGTGAAATATGTCCTTGTTTGTGGGAGCGCATGTGTGCTTGTTGCTGGCTGTGCACCCAGAATATGATGCTACCTTGCCCGAGTCAATAGATGTTGGTGTGAATGAAATACAGGTTGGGGGCATCCTGGGCTGGAGCCAGGCTTCTTGCTGGCAGGGTCTCCGGGGATGGGGCAGGTGTAGGGGTCTTGGTTTAGACAACCTGCTCCCCCAGGGCAATAGCATTGGTGTGTTTCAGGATTCTGGCATCTGCAGGGGACCCGTTTGGTGCCGGTTAGGATTTCAGCAGGCTGGAAAGGTGGTCAAAAGCCCAGTTAATGAAGCAGAATGTTGGTCCATTTCTTCTCAATTTGGGAGAAAACAGAGATGATCAAAATTAGGACTGGTATGTATATTAAAGAAAAAGACCTAATTACAAGGCTGAATGGAGTGAGCCCTCTCTGAAGGATCTGGGCCTTTTTTGTTACTGTCCTTTATTTCTGCACCCTGCCCAAGTGACAGGTGTATGCTTAGATGGTTTTTTCTCCTGGTTGAGAGATTCATGGGAACTTAGCCCCAGGAGAAGGGACAGAAATATGGGGCTGCTAGAGGGGCCTCAACTTGCTTACGTAGACTGGAGGGGAGTGAGACAGAGAGATGTGGACCCCTATCCCCATGAGGGCATGTGACGCTTTTTCAAAGGGCTCAGTAGGCAGAACTGCCCAGCCACTGGCCACTCTTTCCCTCTAATCCCCTCTGGAGAAGGGCCAGAAGCTGATAGGCCAGATAGACTCCCCAGGCAGGAGGGCTCATTGCTGTTCCCAGGCAGCTGAAGCAAAGCATAGTGGTCAGTTCATATGAACGGTGCTCAAGTCAAATCCCAACTCTTGAATTTCTCCATATATATTAAATGAAAAAACAAAACAGCTCCCAGGTTGCATTAATATTCCAGAAAATGTGTTCCAGTTTAGCTCAGCCTGTGGGTGGCAGCTGCCTGCCTGAGCACTTCATGGCTGCAGCACAAAAGGATTTGGATCTGAAACTAATGAATGAAAATGTGATCTCAGAAGGTCTGAAAGTGAGCAGACAACCAGAATGGGACTGGCCTGGCTCTCTGAGACTGTTGGGAACATGAACTCCCAACCTGACTGAAGGATGAAATGACAGAAGTGAGAGAGTGATAATAATGGACGACGTTACATAGTACCAGGTGCCCTGCTCAGAGCTTTCCCGTGTTACTTTACAGCTCTTGCTAAGTAGATGTGTCTATATCCCCATTTACAGATGACGAAGCTGAGGAAAGGAGCAGTTCTGTAACTGACCCACAGATACAAAGCTAGCACCAGGAAGCCTGGTCTAGTGGTGCAGCCGCAGAGCCCGGGGCTCTTTCATGGCCCTTGGGAGGACTTTGGATTTGATAGCATGGCAGCATTGGTATGAGGACTTGTTTGTCAGCTGTCTGTGGGCAAATGACCTCTGCCCTCCAGGCCTTTCCTCATATGCAGGCTATTTGGTGCTGTAAGAAATTCTCAGAAACTGGCTCAGTGTCATCCGTAGCACAGTTACGGCACCAGCCACATACACCAAGGGTGTGCGAGTTCGAACCCAGCCCGGGCCAGCTAAACAACAATGACAACTGCAACAAAAAAATAGCCGGGCGTTGTGGCGGGCACCTGTAATCCCAGCTACTTGGGAGGTTGAGGCAAGAGAATCGCCTTAAGCCCAAGAGCTTAAGGTTGCTGTGAGCTGTGACAACATAGTGAGACTTTGTCTCAATTTAAAAAAAAAAAAAAGAAAATTATCAGAAACTTAGCGACTTAAAACACAAATCGATTATCTTACAGTTTTGGAGGTCAGAAATCCAAAGTATATTTCCCTGGGCTAAAATCAAGGAGTCAGCAGGGCTGTGTTCCTTCTGGAGGTTCTGGGGGAGAATCTGTTTCCTTCCTGTTTCCAGCTTCTAGAGGCCACCTGCATTCTTGGCCTTGTGGCCCCTTCGTCTCATCTTCAAAGCCAACAGCAGAGTGTCTCTCATTCTCCCTTCTCTCTGTTTCATTTGTGACACTGCCATCTTTGTAACCACCCATGTAACCAGGATAATCTCTCTCAAGATAATTTAATCACTTCCTCAAAGTCCCTTTGCCACCACATAAGGTAACATAAGTTTGGGGAGTTAGGATGTGGACATCTTAGGGGGATCATTATCCAGCCCACCACATAGGACATAATAAAATCTATGATGGGAGGGTGGCAGAAGTAAAGTGTTCCTTGAACATGAAGTTAAAGGAACTTTATATGATTCAGTATAAAATTTGGATGAGATAGTGTGATGTTCTCTGAAATGCTTAAATTCCAGGGCATGTAGCAGCGTTCAGTGATTACACATAGCTATAATTTCGTAGCTTGTTTGAAAAGGAGGGTGTCTCCAGAAGGGGGATCAGTCAGAAAAAAATGGAGGTCAGGCTGTGTGGGGGCAAGCAAGAGTGTGTGTGTGACAGTCAGCTCCTGACATGTTCTGAATGGATTTTAGGCTGGAAGGAGAGATACTGTCTTGTTTGAAAATCAGCACAAAAATAAACCACACGGAGGCTTGCTTCCTCAGGCTCCTGCCTTCTTGCAGTTCTGGAGAGCAGTCCAATCCAGGCTGCAGTTCCTTTCTCCACCAGAATCCAGAACACTTGGAAATCCCAAAGCTTCTTCCTAAATCTGCAGCAGACTAATTTTGTGGAAAAAATCTGACCTGAATTGGTGTGAGACTAATTATGGTCTTTAAAAATATCTCACCTAGGGTGACTAGCCATACATTTCCCTATGAAATACTATGTGTTTGGTTGTGGGGTGCAGCCAATACCTCTCGTGGGGTGTCACGCCATATTTAGCAGCATAATCCTTTCTAAAATCTGAAAAATTCTGAATTCCTAAACTCATTTGCCCAAAGGCCTTGACCATGGGACAGAGTCACTTAGTGCTTCCAGTCACCTGTTCTAGGCCCAGCTCAGGTGATGGCACTGAGATTCTAGCTCAGTTTCCTGACTCAGAGCCTGGGACAAAGTGCTGCCTGCATGGCCTGGCTTCTTTGCAGGAGGTGGGTAGGAAAGACTGTAGTCCTTGCTGGCAGGTGGGCTGTGGGATTGAGGGGCAATGCTTGACTTTGCTTTCTATCTGATTGCTGTCTAGAACTTAGACAACCTAGGAATATGTGTGGGGAAGAATAAGGACAGAGAGGCAAAGAAAAGGGGGAGTGGCATCAGCCCCAATTCTGCAGCCTTTGGCCTTTGCCCTTCACCATAGCACTGCTCTCTAAACTTTCTTTGATCACATATCCTTCTCACCAAAAGAACCCACAACACTTCTTTGAGCATGCACTCCAGTATAAGGCTATTGATGTATAGTTATAGGAGTATATACACATATATATGAGTATGTACATGACTACCATACTATTTTCCTGTATACATAATAAAACCTGCTCCAAAAAATAAACCAAAGGACAAGCTAAAGATGTAGTAATTTACAAAATGTTTTACTTTGTTGATGATACAAAAACCTGGCTTCACATGCTTGGTTATTTTTGGAAAGTGTGCTTTAATGTTCTGTGAGACAGCATTTAGAAGGTCTGGCTCTATGTTCAGTTTGTTTAGACACCGGGTGTTAATGGCTCCCCTCCCTGCAAAAGATCCCCATCCGGGATGCGAAGGTGCACGCAAGAAGGTGCATGCAGAACAGATGCATCACTGGCTTCGTTTCTAAATTGGGTTACTCATTTTTCTGTCCTGTCCACTGAGTATGCAAAGGATTTGTTGAAATTTGGCTAGTACATTTCCATTCTCCCTGGTGCCAATCATGTTTCTGTAAACAAAATAGAAGTTATTTTAGTTTTAAAGTTCTTAACAGATGAGTCTGAAACCCACTCACATGCTTTGGAAATTTTTTTAACAGATTAGAAAATTCTGTTCCATAGTTTTTTAGGAGCTCAGGTATGAGAGAGTTTTTGTTGTTTTCTTTTGAATCAGTGGCAGATATACTGTTTGGTAATATAATCCTATGGCAGTGGAAGCAGTTTTCAAATAGACTTGTCTGGAGCACTCTGCCCCGAGCCAAGGTTTCCTTCAAAGAGCAGTGCCTCTCTCACTCATCACGATACATGCTTTTCCTGTGAAGGGACATATTAAACATGCTTAAAGGCGATTTGAAAACATCACTGGGACAGTATCTCTAACAGCCAGTTGTCACAGAAAAGGATGAGAAAATTTGGGGAAAAAAAATTTTTTTTTTTTGAGACAGAGTTTTACTATGTCGCCCTTAGTAGAGTGCCATAGTGTCATACATAGCTCACAGCAACCTCAAAGTCTTGGGCTTAAGCAATTCTCTTGCCCTTGCCTCAGCCTCCCAAGTAGCTGGGAGTACAGGTGCCTGCCACAGTGCTGGGTTATGTTTGTAGAGACAAGGTCTCGCTCTGGCTCAGGCTGGTCTGGAACTTCTGAGCTCAGGCAACCCATTCACCTCGGCCTCCCAGAGTACTAGGATCATAGGCTTGAGCCACTGTGCTTGGCCTCCCCCCCCACCTTTTTTTTCTTTTTTTGAGACAGTTTCATTTTGTCACCCTCGGTAGAGTGCCATGGCGTCATAGCTCATAGCAACCTCAAACTCTTGGGCTCAAGTGATTCTCTTGCTTTAGCCTCCCAAGTAGCTGGGACCACGGGCACCTTGCCACAATGCCCTGCTATTTTTTTTAAAGGCAAAGTTTGGCTTTTTTAGAGGCGAAGTCTCTCTCTTGCTCAGGCTGGTCTCAAATCTGTGGGCTCAGGGCAGTCCACCTGCCTAGGCCTCCCATAGTGCTAGGATTACAGGTATGAGCCACCGTGCCTGTTCTCCTCTCCCCTTTTTATTTTTTTATTTTATTTTGTTTTATTTTTGAGACAGAACCTCAAGCTGTTGCCCTGGGTAGAGTGTTGTGGCATCACAGCTCACAGCAACCTCCAACTCCAGGGCTCAAGTCTCTTGCCTCTGCCTCCCAAGTAGCCGGGACTACAGGCTCCCACCACAACACCCAGCTATTTTTTGGTTGCAGCCATCATTGTTGTTTGGCAGGCCTTGACTGGATTAGAACCCACCAGCTCAGGTGTATGTGGCTGGTGCCTTAGCTGCCTGAGCTACAGGTGCCGAGCCCTCTCCCCCCCCCTTTTTTTTTTTTTTTTTTTGAGACAGAGCCTCAAGCTGTCACCCTGGATAGAGTGAGTGGCACATCACAACTCACAGCAACCTCCAATTCCTGGGCTCAAGCGAGTCTCCTGCTTGTGCCTCCCAAGTAGCTGGGACTATAGGCGCTCGCCACAACGCCGGGCCATTTTTTGATTGCAGTCACCATTGTTGTTTGGCGGGCCCGGGCTGGATTTGAACCCACCAGCTCAGGTGTATGTGGCTGGCACTTTAGATTATTGAGCCGCAGGCGCCGAGCCCCCTCTCCCCTTTTTAAACAGTATATCCCTGACATGTTATTTTTTCATCCTGAAATACTTCAGTATGTATCTCTACTTGTTTTTTTGTTTGTTTGTTTTTGTTTTTGAGACAGAGCCTCAAGCTGTCACCCTGGATAGAGTGCTATGGCATCACAGCTCACAGCAACCTCCAATTCCTGGGCTCAAGCGAGTCTCCTGCCTCCGCCTCCCACGTAGCTGGGATTACAGGCGCCCGCCACAACGCCCGGACATTTTTTAGTTGCAGCGTCCTTGTTGTTTGGCGGGCCCAGTCTGGATTCGAAC
>CAUYRH010066866.1:0-17867 GCA_963574655.1 Perodicticus potto | reverse complement strand
AGCTCACAGCAACCTCCAATTCCTGGGCTCAAGCGAGTCTCCTGCCTCTGCCTCCCAATCTTTCTCAGTTCTTGTATCACAGCACCTCCTTTTATCCATCTATCCGATGATCCCTCAGCGATCAGGTCCTTATTTTCTATTTATAGAATCTTCCAATTATATGGCCAGACAGCTTGGAAAATTCAGTGATCACAAACTCTTGTGAATTTACAACTGTGGACTCCACTGTCTACACTGCAGGTTTCTCTGGTGGGACATGGAGCGTACCATTCCTCTTTCTCCCTCTCACCTTCCTAATCCTCCTTTCCTATCACCAACTTACCCTGACATAATTTATTACTGCTTTTTGGGGATCTCAATTTGGACTTATGGACCCTGATCAACTCGTAAGATTGGCTACTTTTAATTGCAGACCCAGGGACCCACAGCAGCCATGCGGCAGATGCTTTATATCAGGTTTTAGAGAATTAGCAATCTCCAGGGAATTTCCCCATTTTGCTTACCTCAAATATCCTTGTACTTCCATTTTATGCCTAATGAAGACACCTCCTATATACGTTTGGCCTATGCTCGGAAAGCAGTGAGGGTGATTGGTCATGGGAAGTAACAGATCATCCTGGGAAATGCCGATCTCTTTGGTTGACATACCCTCTTTTAAGGGTTCCCCTATCCAAAACTTGTGTGCTAGGCAGCTCTGGATATCACTGGTACAGTGGACCTGGCTGGACCAGGCCCACTATCAAGGATACTCAGGTTTCTGGAGACAAGAAGTGTGGACTTCTATTCTTCTTCATGTATCCCAGATTTCTTTTGTTTGTTTGTTTGAGACAGAGTCTTACTCTGCTGCCCAGGCTAGAGTGCCATGGCATTGTAGCGAATAGCAACCTCAAACTCTTGGACTCAACTGATCCTCTTCTGTCAGGCTCCCAAACAATGCCTGGCTAGTTTCTCTATTTTTAGTAGAGATGGGGGGGTGGGTCTCACTCTTGCTCAGGCTGGTCTTGGCTCAGGAAGGCCACTTGCCTTGGCCTCCCAGAAGGCTGGGATTACAGATTATCTTGGATTTCAAAGTCCTCCAGGCAGTCAGGAGCTCCGACACTTGGGTGTTGGTCAGACCATCAGATAACCAGGGATGCCTAGATTCACTGACCAAGGTCTTGTTCACTTTCTTGCAGGTTCCCCTCTCCCCCACCCCCACCCATACTCCCCAGAGAAATAAAGAGAGAAAAGCACTCAAGGGTAGTTTTCAGCCCATTCCTACAGACTCCCATTTAGGTTACATGAGCAATTGGAGAACCTTTGAATTGGATGGGATTAACAAGAAAAGCTTATTTTCTTTTGTAATACTGCCTGTAAACTCACAATATGAGTTAGGAGATGAAGAGATATGGCCTGAAAATGGAACTCTAACTCTGCATTTTAATACCATAATGCACTTAGATTTGTTTTGTAAATGAGAACAAAAAAACTGGATGTGGAGCAATTAGGCAGCCTGGCAAATATGCCATAAAGGCCACTGCTTTTATGGCTGTAGATCAGAACCCAGACCTCAGGAAAATGTGCTGGATTTAGTATATTTTCATTTCTTCCTGAGACCCAGCAGGAAGAAAAGCCTGATAACTTTGATAGCCACTCCATGGGAATGTACCACCCATGAGCCAGGCTTCCAAGGCCATGGGAACAAACCCAGATCAGAGCCAAAAACAGGATCTGTCTCCACCCAGAACTTAGCTCTGTGTGGTTAACAAGAAGTGGAACCCCTTATGACCCCAATCTGCTGCCAAATTATTTCCTCTAAAGGAAGTGACAAATGGGGATGCTGGGACCATTCGAATACATGCACCTTTCTCCATGACCAACATGGCACAATGAAAGCAAAAGATAGGTAAGTTTTCTGAAGATTTTTCTTGCTTCTTAGAAGAATCCCAGACCCTGCCATTGTCTTTTGAATTGACCTGGGGAGATATACGTATTATTCTACCTACCTGTTGTACCCTCCTCACCCACCCACCCCATGAGAAATGACATATCAGAATGCAGGTGCAACCATGCTGATAATTTAGCAGTTAGGCAGCCTGGTCAATATGCATGTCATAAGGGCCACTGCTCTACCTAGCAAGGACCCCAGTGGAATTACCAAAGGGGAAAGGTGAACTTGAAGAGGGACCATATGCTTCTTTGCCTTCAGGAATGCATAAAGAAATGTACTATGAAACCTGTAGACTACAACAAAGTCATAGAAATAACTCAGGAACCAGGGGAGAAGACAGCCCTTTTCCTGGGATGCTTGATTGATGCAATCAGAAAATACACAAATATAGATTCACACTCCCCGGAGAGCCAAATATAAATGGGAACCCATTTATAAACAAGTCAGCCCCTAATATCCACAGAAAACTACAAAAGCTGGCCATGGCACCCCAACCCCCTACAGCTATTAGACAAGGCTTTTGAGATGTTTTAATAACAGAGATGTGCTGTATCTGCTGTGTATAATGCATATTTTTGCCCAAATCTTTGAGAAAAAAATAAAGGTGTTCATTATACATGTGTGGTATTAATTCCTTATCTATATAAATGTTTTTTAATTCTTTTATTTAGGTTTACGCGTTAAAAGTGTAACACTAAAAGCAATAACGCTATCCATATGCAAAATAATACCCTGAAATACAGTAATTGGTTTTGTTGAATTTACGACGAACTTTCAATGAAAGCATTTTAGCCAGCAAAGAGTGCAATATTTCTCTTTGTACACTTTAGGCAGGAGCTAGAAATACAGCTGATATTTTTATAAAAAATATTGGGAAATCTCATGGAAAATACTGAAACAGGCTGGGCACGGTGGCTCATCCTGTAATCCTAGGAGGCCGAGGAGGGTGGATTGATTGAGCTCAGGAGTTTGAGACCATCCCAAGCAAAACTGAGACTCCATCTCTACTAAAAATAGAAAAACTAGCCAGGCATTGTGGCAGGTATCTGTAGTCCCAGCTACTTGGGAGGCTGAGGCAAGAGGATCACCTGAGCCCAAGAGTTTGAGGTTGCTGTGAGATATGATGCCTTGGCTCTCTACCAAAGGCGACAAAGTGAAACTCTGTCTCAGATAAAAAAGAAAAGAAAATTTCAAAACAGTTTTAATACACTGCAAGCTTTAAGTTATTTATTTTTTTTGAGTCAGAGTCTCATTTTGTTGCCCGTGCCTGGCATCATAGCTCACATTAACCTCCAACTCTTGGACTCAAGCAATTCTCTTGCCTCAGTCTCCCAAGTAGCTGGGACTACAGGGGCCCACAGTGCCTGGCTATTTTTAGAGAGGAGGTCTTGCTCTGATTCAGGCTGATCTTGAACCTGTGAGCTCAGGCAATCCACCCGCCTCGGCCTCCCAAAGAGCTAGGATTACAGGCACGTGCCCCTAAGCCTGGCCTCAAGTTAACAGTTATTAAATATGCAAAAAAGCATGGCAACAGAGCTGCCGAGAGACACTTTGGACCTGCTCCCACGGAGTGTCATCAGATTGGTGAGGCAACAGAAAGAAAAACTTCTTCAGTTGCCAAGACAGAAGAAGGTAAAGAGAAGGAAACCTTCAAGGTGGCTGGATGTGGAGCAGGAGGTGAAGACCTGGATTCTGGAGCAGCATCAAACTGGGATCTTTGTTTCAACCAAGATGATATAGGAAGAGGGTAAATGGAGTCTATGAGAAAAACACATTGAGCAATTGCTTGGAGACACCTAAATGGTGAGAAAAACACATTGAGTAATCGCTCATAGACACCTAAATAGTGATTTAACTTTATGAAGAGAGAAGGTCTGAATGAGGACATGAACAAAACTTTGCCCTAAACTTCCAGCAGTCCGTGGAAATCAAGTTTTAGAATTTCAATCTTATAAAAGATTCCAAGTAGTTAGTGCCTACAAATGTGAGAAAGGATGAACAAAGAAGGTGTGAAAATGTAGTTTAACAAAGACCAGTCACAAAGGCCTCAAGGATTTACTTAATAAACCAGCTTTGCTTTTTTTTTTTTTTTTTTTTTTTTATCACTTTAAAGCTCATGTTACACAAAGTGCAAAAGAAATTGCAGTGGACTTGAAAACCCAACTTGTGGTACCTGAGGGCTAACCAGCCAGCTGCAACCTTTTGATGTGTCAGGGCCCTGATGAAGACAGAATGGACGTCATGGATGCAGTCAGCTGGTGATGATTTAATACCTACAGGCAGATTGGAGAAAGCATCCAACACCTAGGTTGGTGATTGGATCTTAAGATCGTGGGATGGTGTCAAGAAGGAAGTTGTTGTGAAATATTTTAAAAATGCAGCATCAACATTGGAAGCTATGGATGGAACTGACATGAGGACTCTTCAGAAGACACCTGTAATGTAGAACTTGAAGATGATACTTCTGAGATCCACAGTGAGTCTGAGTTCTTGGCCTTCAATAATATGTAAATATATGTAAATATTATAAATGTGTAACTGGGGGCAGGGCATGGTGGCTCATGACTGTAATCCCAGCACTCTGGAAGGAGACCGAGGTGGGTGAATCGCCTGAGCTCAGGAGTTACAGACCAGTCTGAGCAAGAGTGGGACCCCATCTCTAAAAATACCTGGACATTGTAGTGGGTTCCTGTAGTCTCAGTAACCTGGGAGGCTAAGGCAAGAGAATCACTTGAACCCAAGAATCTGAGGTTGTTGGGAGCTATGACACCATGGCACTCTACCCAGGGTGACAGCAAAGTGAGACTCTGTCTCAAAAAAAAAAAAAAAATTGTTACTGGTACATAACATTTCTTGTACCTTGCATTTGTCCTAGTTTTGTGATTATTACATAAAATTTCTTGTTATATGAATGTTAAAAAATAAATGTAAAATTCTTTTATAATACAAAAAACAAATAACTAAATGTAAACAAATAAAAATTTGAATTTAAAAAAATAAAATGTAAGTTTTATTTCCCCAAAAGTTTAGGCCAAAACTTGGGTGCCCATTATACGTGGGAGCACATTACCCAGGGCAAAATATGATAACCGAAACGGGAGTAGGAGCCTAACATGAGAGGCAGCGGGAAAAGCTATTGGCTGTTGCTATTAATGGCAGACTGTCATCCTCTAGCAAACTCATAATGGCCCCTAAACTGGAGAAAGACAATGCCTCCCACAGACCCCAATCTTCAGGAAAGGTAAAAAAGCTAACCCTTTTATAAAAAAGATTTTAGCCAAATGATGTCAAGAACCTCCTGAGCCACAGACAAAACTATGTCCTAAGTTTTACTCAGAATGAGAATCTCTCCTCAAGACTCTCTTGACTCAGCCCATTCGAAATGACTTATGACTTAAATATACCATCAACCTGGGACAGGTACAGCAAGCTTTAGGGGACTACGGAAATAAAATATCCTGCACCCCCTAAGATGACGCTACCTCACCTAATGGTCAAACCTAGAGATCTAGTCCTTCTAAAGACCTGGAAGGAGGGGTCCACAACTGATCAAAATTGCCCTAAATGGAGAAGTCCCTATCAGGGCTCTCAAGCACCCCTACTGCAGTTAAGCCACAGGGAAATCAACATCTGGGTACATCTGTCTACAATAAAATTTGTTTCGCCTGATTCTTTACAGGATTCTATGCCCTCAACCGAGGATTCAGAATGTATCTGTGAACCTGTGTAAAGATTTGAAATTCCTCTTCAGGGAGGACCAGACCCAGGTATCTAAACGCTGCCTCAATACCAAGTAGCTCCTTACTTGTAGATCATCTGTCTCCTAGTCTTCACTTGGGCAAAACAAAAACTTACTTGTAACTCTCCAAGTACACTCATAACCAACTGCTTTCATCATGGGGCCAATGCTTTTCTTTCCATTCTAAGCCTAATAATGAAAGTCAGGAGTTAATAGGAAGACAATAGTTTGGTCAGTGTCTCCTGGATTATAGCCACTGTGGAAGCCTTTATGAACTGCTGGATCTGTCACCAGCACCCCTCCCCCCCCCCCAAGGACCAGTAAACTGGAACAGCTCCCTCACTCGAACTAGCACATCATGGGCCCCACCACATGTTCATATAACCATTTCCCTAGACCAGGACCTTTCTCTCATCTGGGCCTGTGTAAACCTTGCAGGTACAGGGAAGGTCAGTCTTGCTCTAAATTGTCCAAAGGATAATAATCTTTCATGGACCCCCTGCATGGTGTCTACCACAAACAAAGAGTACTACCCCCTCCATTGACCAACACTTGGATATGGTAATATCCCATTTACCCCAAATCATGAAGAACGCTTTGTGCTTTCAGTCATACAGACGGGCATCCACAGGGCTCAGGGGCTGTATATTCTCTAGGAGCTGGATGAATTGACCCTAACTGGCTCCTAGCAGGGGCAACATACCCCTTTCCCACATGAAACTCCTTTTATAGAGGAAACAGGACACCTTTCATCAGTGAAGTTGTCCTGTCATACAAAACCAACCCACAGGACAAGAGAGCTTCTCACCCTAAATCAAGCTGGCCAACTACCAAAAGGAATCTGTGCCCCTGCTGGATGTTTTCTTAAGTGGTTCCCCTGGTAGGATAGCCCTTTGGGATGGATTGGCCCTTGCCTATTCAAGTCTAGAAGATACATGGCACCAAGGAGGGTGTTCCCTCAGACACCTGATTCCTAATGAAGTACAGGTTTTCAAATGGATCAAGCCTAGGCCTAAGACAGCAACTGGATCAATCTTATTGAGTACCAGGGCAGTGACAGGATTTCTAGCCCCCTGGAACGGATTTGCCTACTATGAGTTTACTTTCACTGCCCTTACTAGCAGTGGTGAAAACACATGGCAAATCCCAAGTGCATTAGATGTCTTAAAAATCTCTTTAAACTTCCTAGCTAACGTGCTCCTTGATTAACAGGTAAGCATTGGGCTTCCTCCTAGCTGAACAGGGAGGGGTATGCATCCTCTTCTTGTACCTGGTTTTATACATTTTAGGGAAACAGGAATTGCGGGTAAAATAATAAATCAGTTATGTGGAAGATATACATTGGTTTGGTCCAAAAAGGTAGGACATGCCCAAACAGGAGGGAAGCCCTACAGGTGATAGGTGAGTTCAGATATTCTTCTATTTGTAATTGATGAAAAAAATAAAACCTCTGTCTAAAGAGTTGACATCAGTACGAACGAACGTTCAAGTTAAGGAGGTCAGCTGATCAAAGAGCAAGCCACAGTATACCCACTGGAAGTGTTTTTTGTTGTTGTTGTGACAGAGTCTCATTATGTGGCCCTTGGTAGAGTGCTGTGGCATCACAGCACACAGCAACCTCAAACTCTTGGCCTTAAGCAGTTTTCTTACCTCAGTCTCCCAAGTAGCTGGGACCATAGGCACCCACCACAATACCTGGCTACTTTTTGTTGCAGTTGTCATGGTCATTTTTTTTAGCTGGCCCGGGTGGATTTGAACCTGCCACCTTTGGTGTATGCAGCCAGCCTGGAAGTGGTTTTTTAAGCAAAATTGATGGCTACAGTTATGACTTAACCTTTGCCTTACATGGATTTAGCTCTAGATTGCAATTAGGGAGGGCAGTATAAGGTATGTTTCACTTCCTCCTTGATTTCTCTCCCTTTAAAGCCCAGAACTCAGTTTTAAGGTTTTTTGGTGTCCCATTGGCCAAAAGTGACAGGGAGGGATGGTAGGAAGCAGGGAGGAGATTAGGACTTTATTTTTAGTTTGCAAGGTTGACTGGTTTTAATTCATGACCTTAGTGCTCCCTTAGCAAGCAACATTGGCTAGTAATGCTCTTCCATTTTCTGAATTGACCATTCATTCCTTTACTTGCCTTTGTATCTCTCATATCCCTTTTCCCCATTTTCAGGAGGTGACCTTGCCTCTTATGTGAGAAAACAGAAACCATCTGTAGAGGAAGCACTTCAACTGCAGACTGTCAAATCTGTGTTCACTATCCTATTAGAAGTGAATTTCTGGGCAGCGCATGTGGCTTATTAAGTAGGGCACCGGCCCCACATACCGAAGGTAGCGGGTTCAAACCCAGCCTCAGTCGAACTGCATAACAGAAAAATAGTCGGGCGTTGTGGCAGGCACCTGTAGTCCCAGCTACTCGGGAGGCTGAGGCAAGAGAATCGCCTAAGCCCAGGAGTTGGAGGTTGCTGTGAGCCGTGTGACACCATGGCACTCTACCAAAGGTAATAAAGTGAGACTCTGTTTCTACAAAAAAAAAAAAAAAAGAAGAAGTGAATTTCTACACTTGTACTAGGAATCTCACCCTTCTCAAGGACTTGGTTCTTTCTGTCAACTCCTTTCTCATGCATCACCAACCTCTATTAGGCATTCTGACCAAAGATTCAGAATATTAAGACTTTAAAAAACTCTTATTTCCCTGCGAAATTTTATGGAGGGAGCTTTGGAAGGGTCATGCACCTGTAGTCCCAGTTATGTGGGAGGCTGAGGCAGGGAGAGAGGATCACTTGAACCTAGGAGTTCAAGTTCAGTCTTGGTAACAGAGTGAGACTCCATCCCCTCTTAAAAAAAAAAAGTTGGTTTTATTTTGTGTTATGCTCATCCAGGATTAAGGAAGCAATTTTTTTTTGTTGAAACAATTAGAGTCTTTTTAAAGAAAATCCTTAAAACCCCACAGTATTGATAGCTAAAACTTCTGTAAACAGTGGAAAGACATTTCCATATGAAGCTAAAACATAAAAAAAAAAAAAAAAATAGAATTGGCTTGGCACCTGTAGCACTGTAGCACAGTGATTACAGCGTCAGTCACATGCACTGAGGGTGGCGGATTTGAACGTGGCACAGGCCAGCTAAACAACAATGACAACTGCAACAAAAAAATAGCTGGGCGTTGTGGCGGGTGCCTGTAGTTCCAGCTACTTGGGAGGCTGAGGCAAGAGAATCACTTGAGCCCAGGAGTTGGAGGTTGCTGTGAGCTGAGACACTACAGCACTCTACCGAGGGCAACATACTGAGACTCTGTCTCAAAAGAAAAAAAAAATAGAATTGATGCAATTATTTTGTCAGAAAACTTTTCCATAAATTTTTTGTACCAACTATATAACTGCCTTCATTTCCCTTTCTGAAGTTCTTACTATTATTAACATAAACTGACTTTTTTGTTTTTTAATTTTTGTTTTGCATAGGATTGGTTGTGAATTTGTGTCACCCCAAACAGCAGAATAAATTATACTTAAAGTGATGGCCAAAAATCTTAAAAAAACGTTTAATTCCCTTAAGCTATTTCTGGGAATTAATTTTAAACAAATAATCAAACGTGGAGTTTTTTGTAAAGATATTTATTGCTTCATCAATTATAGTGGTGAAAAATATCGAAAATATTGACCCCAACAATAAGGAACTAGCTAAGTAAATTATGATATATCCATGTTATAAAATACTGCATGGCCATAGAAATCATATCTTGTTTGACATTTATGATATATGAGTATATGAGAGACTTTCCCTAATATAGCACTAAGTAAAAAGACAAAGAGAAAAAAATGGAAAGCCATATTAGAGAAAGATCTCAGTTTATAAAGAACATATGTAAAGAAAGTGTGAATATCATGAAGAAACACTCCGAGACTCAAGATATCCTTCTGCCACAGTCTCCCAAGTAACTGGTATAGAACCACTGTACTTGGCCTAAAACACTAAATTAATATACATCAAAATATTTGTAGAAGTTACTGCTAGCCAAGGGGCACAGATGATTTTCATTTTCTTCTCTGTTTTTCTGTATTTCCTAAGATTTCTACAGTGAACATATGTGATTTTATAACCATAAATTTTTTTTTTTAGTATGAGAAAATGGGGAATCACTTGGCTTATCAGAATTCAGAGCCTGTTTTTTTAAATTTTGCATGTCTCAAAGCTCCATTTTATCAGTTCATCCAGAGTACATCGGTGTTAGGTAACCATTTAAAGAAGAGAAAGACAGGCTATTAAAGAGGTGAAATAAATGCCTAGAGCGCTCTATACTCGTGACCAAATCATCTTGAAGAATAAATGATAGACTGGACATTTTTAAGTAAAATAGAACAAAACTGTAGAGCTATTAACTGTCTATCCTGGAGCTTTTCACCCATGACTGTGGCAGGTTAAGTTAGAATGAAGTGGTGGATTTTAGGTTGTCTCAAAGTTACAGCAAGTCGGCAGATGAGCTATTCTAAGAAATACAGATGTCCAAGTCTTGGGAAAGATCTGAGGCCTGGTCTAAAACTCACTAAACTTAGTGAGTTTTAGACCCATCATAATATTAATAATGACATGTATATATATATGTCGGTCACCATGAAAGTTTTAGGACAGACTGTATTATGGTTCATCATTTCACTTCCAAGAAACACAGTTGAAAGCATCCTTTCTGATTCACCCGTGCAAGTCTCAACTTGCTCAGCTTACTGGTGTTGCTGAGAGGGTTTCATTTGTTTCTGTCTGGGCAGATTTTACATTTGATTTTTGTGCACCTCAGAAACACTTTTGTAATGACCCAAGTATTAATGCTTCATGTTCAGAAAATGGTTTGATGTATTTTATATTATTTGATTCTCTTTACCACCTGTGAAGTGAGTGCTCCAGTCTTATCTTGCTGTATAGGCCAGAGGTTCTCAAACTGCATCAGTCTGAGATGCATCAGAATCACAGGGAAGGCTTGCTGTGTCTCACTCCCAGAGTTCTCTGAGTTTGTAGGTCTAGGGTGTGGCCTGAATATTTGCACTTGTAACTTGTTCCTACGATGCTACTCCTGCTGCTAGGCCATCTTTAATGGCTTTTATGAAGGACAGAGCAGGTTGTATCACCCTTTTATGGGCCGATACAACCCAAGGCTGACTTAATTTTGCTATTTGACTACCTATATACCTCTCTGATCATGCTTTTAGGGCATTTATCCCAACATATCACAGTATTTGGTGGCTTTACATACTTGTCTTCTGCTGTTGAAAAACCCCTCACTTTTACTTAGTGTATCCTCATCCTCAGTGCTTAGCACAGTATCAGGTTCCTCATAGCAGTATATAAATATCTGGTGAAATGAATGATTAACTATAATCCAACCAACTAGTCTGAGAGGGAACAAAATATAGCAAAGGAAAATACAAAATCCTGGCGGCGCCCATACTCAGTGGGTAGGGCGCTGGCCACAAATGTAGAGGCTGGTGGGTTCGAACCCGGCTGGAGCCTGCTGAACAACAATGACAACTGCAACAACAACAACAAAAAATAGCTGGGTGTTGTGGAGGGCGCCTGTAGTCTCAGCTACTTGGGAGGTTGAGGCAAGAGAATCGCTTAAGTCCAAGAGTTTGAGGTTGCTGTGAGCTGTTGACACCACAGCACCCTACTGAGGGCAACAGCTTGAAACTTTGTCTCAAAAACAAACAAACAGTGGCTCAATAGGCTAAGGCGCCAGTCATGTACACCTGAGCTGGCGGGTTCGAATCCAGCCCAGGCCCACCAAACAACAATGACAGCTGCAACCAAAAAATGGCTGGGTGCTGTGGTGGGCGCCTGTAGTCCCAGCTACTTGGGAGGCAGAGGCAGGAGACTCCCTCGAGCCCAGGAACTGGAGGTTGCTGTGAGCTGTGATGTCACAGCACTCTATCCAGGGTGACAGCTTGAGGCTCTGTCTCAAAACAAACAAACAAACAAACAAAAAACGAAGTCCAGCTATTTTGCTGCATTAGGCTGAATCCGAAGAAATTAGTTAATTTATAGTTGCAAGGTACTGCACAGAAAAAACTTATGGAACATATCCAATAAAAATCTAAAAATATTCATTTTTCATAGTCTTGCTATTTGTTTTTTGTTTAACGAATATTTAACAGATACCTGTGAAGCACTATTCAGTAATAAGAGTCTTGGCTCTTACAAGAGTGAGTAAGTAAGCTCTGCTCCCTGCTAAAGAGATTAATAGTCAAAAGTGGTATGTGGCTAGTCACCACTCGAAAGAATTACTGAAAACGTAAAGAGGCACTGGCGTTATCACTTAAGTCCAATGGTTTCTAGCTCGTTCTTTCAACAGTTTGTTTCTATTTTTATTATAAAACATTTATTATAAAGGGGGATCTGTAGTCACTCACCTGGTTTGGAATCTTGGGGGACACTTGGCAGGTCATTAATCCTCTGTGCACCAAAGCCACATCTGTAAAAGTGGAATATTAGTCTCACGCAGCAAGATTGTTTACAGTGTCCGGCTCCCGGTAAGGGCTAAAACATGTGAATTATTACTATCATAGTCAAAGCTAGAAACTGTACTCTATAGCACTCGCCTAAAACCGTTTTTTGGAAGAACAAGCGGTACAGTACATATTGTACACGTGCTGTGACGGTCCAGTGGACTGACGTGCCACTGACGCCAGCAGTCAGTTTACCACAGTAAGTAACCAAAAAACCCCCAAAACCTCACTTTAAAAGGCATTATAAACATCACCTTTAAGGATCTTCACTAGTAAGCCTCCACTTCCTGCAGACCAAGGATTACAAAGATAATATTTAAACGAGGAGTTAATTCTAACATTAACAACATTTTCGAAAAATGGCGGGACTACACCCAGGTTTACTGAAGTGGGTGGTGAAGCAAAAAGGAAGGGAAAAAAAGCCTTGACCCCGACGTGATTCGAACACGCAGCCTTCTGATCTGGAGTCAGACGCGCTACCGTTGCGCCACGAGGTCCTGCTGGGCTGTGGCTCGCGCAGTTTCTTAGGACTCGGGTAACATGGCGTTTTTTCCAGGAGCATGCGGTCTTTTTTTCAGCTCACCCCGTCCCTCTGCCCAGTATGTGTCCAAGCTGGAGACCGATTACTTCAGTGCCCAAACTTTCCCCACAAAGCTGGCTCCCTATAGGGGTCGAGACGTAAAGAGGAGAGGAGGGAGAATGGCTCTCCGATATTGTAGGGTCCCCCGGATAAAAGGAAACGGGTTCTTCCTCTTCAGAGAGCAGTTTCCGTTCTTCCCCGCCCCGCCCCCTCTCCGTTAGGCGCGGAGACTCCGCCCTGTCTCTCCCCTCCCCCCCGGCGGGTTCCTTGCTCTGAGTTCATGACCTCGAGTTACCGAGCGGGGCGCCACTGCGCACGCGCAGACCTGCGCCAGCCAGCAACCCGGAGCAAGTGCAGCGGGTCTTTCGGGTGGTGTTCTTTTTCCTTTTCCTCTTCTGCCAACAAAATAAAGAACCTTCTTTCAGGGGTGGCTTTCATTTCACGGTGAGCATTAAGCTTAAAAGTCACCGTTTTGAAAAGACACGATTGTGCGCTTCAGAGAGAAATCTAAGCGTTATTATATTTGAGAGAGCAGTCGCGCAATTAAGGGAAACGGAAGACACAGTGGCAGGTCAATAAAAGGCCACAACCTCCCCGTCGGGGAATTGAACCCCGGTCTCCCGCGTGACAGGCGGGGATACTAACCACTATACTAACGAGGAGCTGTTGGTTGGTCCTTTCTTAGAAACCATCTCAAGGACAACAAGGCCCTGGGACTCCTGCCCTCCTGGTGGTGTAGAAACCTCAGCTTTTGGACCTGCTGTTTCCCTTGTAATCCTCTCTGGGCACCTAGGACTCTTTTTGTTATTAGAAAGAAGAAAAGGTTTAGAAAAAAATCAAACAAATACAATTTCAAACGTGTTGATAAATTGAGTGGAAATACCTTCCCAGGGCACTTCTGTCAGATGTTTTTGTTGTTGTTGTTGTTTAAATAGTGAACACGAGTATGTGAGTCGAAGCAGAGCTTCACCCTAACAAACGTGTACCTCGTATTTTTCTTTTGAAGTTGAAGTTCAAGGATATCTTATGGTTGCCAAATGTCTGGAACAGTCGGGGTTGTTCCAGTCCTGTGCCTGCTCAAACAATCTATAACCTCTCCCAGCATAAAAAAGCTCCAGCCGCGGTCCAATGAAATTTTATCTGCTGACTTTTCCTGCGTTGCTCTCTTTCCCGAGGCGTCTACGGTTTTACTTGGAAATGACAAAAATAAATTCGTAAATGATTAAATAATAATACATTTAAACAACTCAAAACAAGGGCGTGCCATTGATGAACCCGAGGGTTAGGAAAGTGTCCTAATGGGACAGCGCGGATCATCCTAAAGCCTTTTCGTAAACAGGATCAAGCCTCTGGGACTGAGAGGCCTCACGTGTGAACTTTTGACTTTGTCGCCAAATAAGCGCGTATATAGCCACAGACACTCACACGGTCGAAAGGGTTTCATTATAGATCTTAAACGTGTGTGTGTTAGGAATCCCTTGTCCTTAGTGTGCTTGCTCTGCATGAATGGTACTTTTATAGATCATAGATCACATGGTACTTTTTCACCAGATGAAAGGATAATTTGCCTAATGCAGACTTTAAACAAATGGCAAATTCTGAGGCCTGTTTTGGGTTTTCAGATTTTCAAAAAAAAATTTTAGTTTATTTTTTTTGAGCATCAAAAGCTCAGTGCCTGGGGCCTGCTTTTACTCTGACCCTCCAATAACTCTTGTGAAGTCCAAAGGGCACCGTGATAACTGTGATGATGTCCTTTAACTGGTAAGATTTAAGGGTCTTGCCCCAGGTTCCCTGTTTGTAGAGTTGCAGGGCAGTGGGAACCCATCTCTCCTGAACGGGGTCCCCGCCCCCTACCCTTCCACACTGTGGGAGAAGCAGCTTAATCTTTGTTCCTCTAGAAGGGGTAACATCCTCTCCATGAAGCCCTGGTAGAGCTAAGCCAGTGTTGACGCACACATGTTGCCACTGCTCGTTTTTCTTCCCTGGGGGATCTAAGTGGCAGCCTGAGTCAGCAGAGATGCGAGAGCAGGGAACTCTGCAAGCACCTGCTGTACACCTTCCTAAAATGGAAAGGAAAAGACAGGAGTGTTATCCTGAGCAGGGCGAGGGAGTTCACAGATTCTTCTCTGTCAGCATTGGGAGAAAGTAAAGGTTAAAATCTGATTGGCGGTACAGAGGTCACAGAACTCTCTTTGAAAGTAAATGGCAGAACAGCAATGGTGTTATTGAAAGTCTCAAATTTTGTTCTGCCTAAAGAATTATATCTCACATCACATCTTATAAAATGATTTACTTTCATTTCACTTGCTCAACATCCCTGTGAGGTCCATAGGGCAAGTGTTTTCTATTTTACTGGTGGATAAAAAGAATCTTGTGCAAGGTTGCGCAGATAGGAAGGCCAGAATCACCCACCTCTTACTGCAAATCCTGTGCTGCATAATTCCATATATATACGTGTACATCCATAGGGTGCCAAAAAATGTACACACATGTTAAGAGATGTTATCTATGTGTTCACTTTTTAAAGTTGCATTGATAGTACTGTTACAGGTCAAGTGTAGTTAGACACAGTACGCATACCCATTTTACCTGCACTTTGCACACTTTTTGGGGAATGATCAGTTTTACTTCCAACAAGATCTCTTAAAAATGTCCATAAATTTTTTTGACCCCCCCCATATATATAGACACACACATCACATCCACGCACAAATAAATGTCCATAAATTTTTTTGACCCCCCCCCATATATATAGACACACACAGGCACATCCACGCACAAATAAATGTCCATAAATTTTTTTGACCCCCCCCATATACATATAGACACACACATGCACATCCATGCACAAATAGATACATGCTATGGAAACAAAGACTATAAATAGTACCACACTTGTTCTATACTATTATTTTTTTTGTTCTATATTATTAAATAATAATTGCCAATCTACAATTACTTATAGTCACTATACTTATTCTGACTTATCATTATTATTATTACTATTATTCTTATTATTCGAGACAGAGTCTCACTCAGTTGCCCTGGTGTTGAGTGCTGTAGAGTCATAGCTCACAACAACATCAAACTCTTGGGCTTAAGTGATTCTCTTCCCTCAGCCTTCTGAGTAGCTGAAACTACAGGCGTCCACCACAATGCCCTGTTATTTATTAGAGACGAGAGGTCTTGCTCTTGCTCAAGCTGGTCTCAAACTTGTGAGCCACCGCGCCAATCCTTCAGACATGCATGAAGAGGTTTTAGTGGATAAATCCTGTTCTTATAGAACTTTTGTTCTAGCACAAAACAGACAATAAATAATATAGGGCGGTGCCTATGGCTCAGTGAGTAGGGCGCAGGCCCCATATACAGAGGGTAGTGGGATCAAACCCGGCCCCGGCCAAACTGAAACAAAAAAATAGCCGGGCGTTGTGGCAGGCACCTGTAGTCCCAGCTACTTGGGAGGCTGAGGCAAGAGAATCGCCTAAGCCCAAGAGTTGGAGCTTGTTGTGAGCTGTGATGCCACAGCACTCTACCGAGGGCGACATACTAAGACTCGCTAAAAAAAAAAAAAATGAATATAATAAATAGAAAAGTATGTTAGACAATGATAAGAGCAGACATGGAAGCCCAATGAGATGGCTCACAGCTATAATCCTAGCACTTTAGGAGGTCCAGGTGGGAGAACAGCTTGAGGTTAGGAGTTCAGGACCAGCCTAAGAAGGAGTGAACCCTCTCCACCCCTATCTCTACCAAAAATAGAAAAGTATGTGGGTATTTGGCACATGCCACTAGTCCCAGCTGAGGCAGGAGGATTCTTTGAGCCCAGGAGTTGGAGATTGCAATAAACTATGATGACAACACCATACTCTAGCCCAGGTGACAAAGTGAGAACCTGTCTCAGAAAAAAAAAAAAAAGCAGAAATAGAAACAAAAAAAAAGCAGAGTAAGAGAGTTTGGAGAGTGGAAAGCTAAATAAAATGGTCAAGTATCGGCGGTGCCTGTAGCTCAGTGGGTAGGATGCCGGCCATATACACGAAAGCTGGAGGGTTCGAACCTGGCCTGGGCCAGGTTTGAAACAACAACAACAACAACTGCAACAACAACAAAAAATTGTCAAGGTAAGCCTCATGAAAAAGATAACATTTGAGCAGACTTGAAGGAGGTAAGATACCGTAGAGAGGACATTCATTGCAAAGCCTTGGCTTTTATCCTGAGGGAAATGGGGAGTCAACGCAGGGTTTGAAAGGGCTTTTTATTGGCTTGGCGCCTGTGCTTAGTGGCTAGGATGCCAGCCACATACACCAGAGCTGGCCGGTTCAAATCCAGCTCGGGCCTGCCAAACAATAGTGACACCTACAACAAAAAATAGCCAGGCATTGTGGCGGGTGCCTGTAGTCCCAGGTACTTAGGAGGTTGAGGTAAGAGAATCACTGAAGCCCAAGAGTCTGAGGTTGCGGTGAGCTGTAACACCATGGCACTCTATTGAGGGTGACATAGTGAGACTCTGTCTAAAAAAAAAAAAAAAAAAAAAGTCTTTTTTATTGATACATAATGATTGTACACATTTATGGGGTACATGTGATATTTTGATAATGCATACAATGTATAATGATCAAATTAGGGTATTTAAAATATCCATTGCCTCAAACATACATTTCTTTGTATTGGGAATATTTCAAATCTTATAACTATTTTGAAATTACAGTAAATTATTGTTAACTAGTCATCCTACTGTGCTATCAGACACTATAACTTATTTCCTCTGTGTGTTTGTGCCCATTAGCTGGCCTCTCTTCGTGCCTCACCCCTTCCCAGCCTCTGGTAACCATCATTCTACTCCACCTCCATGAAAATGGCAGGGCTATGAGCAGAGTAGTGATATAGTCAGATTAGTGTTTGTTTTTTTATTTTTGCGGTTTTTGGCCAGGGCTGGGTATGAACCCGCCACCACCGGCATATGGGGCCAGTGCCTTACTCCTTTGAGCCACAGGTGCTGCCCTAATTCGTGTTTTTTTTTTTTGAGACAGAGCCTCAAGCTGTCACCCTGGATAGAGTGTTGTGGCATCACAGCTCACAGCAACCTCCAATTCCTGGGCTCAAGCGAGTCTCCTGCCTCCACCTCCCAAG
>CAUYRH010066865.1:0-20140 GCA_963574655.1 Perodicticus potto | reverse complement strand
TGGCTGGCACCCAACCCACTGAGCTACAGGCACTGCTGTGCTACTGTTTTAAAAAGTCCTTTTATTCTTTGCAAAGACTATATACTGTATTACTTTGTCAGCATATTTTCAAAAGGCACAAAAATTCCTTGGTGATTCATTGTTTAGTAGTTTAGATTAATCTTACTGTAGAGTTTGACAGAGCATTTAATCCATTATTTCAAAAAATGAGAACTTTCAATTACATGTGAAATGATGTTTCTCTCTCTCTCTCTCTCTCCTTTTGTTCTGAGTCTAGGCACGTGTTAATCAAAGATGAGTTCCTTGTGCGTGAGATAACCCGAGTCATGCATCCTAGCGTTCATCGCTTTTCAGCGATTCCTAACTACTTGACAGAGAGTGCTTATCTCCCACCAGGGAAACACACGGAATCTATTTCTATGTTGTGTCATGATGACTTCTGGACAGTTCCTTCAGTTCTCTACTTGCTGGGTTAGTTGAAGCAGGCGTGGCAACAGCAGAGTTCAGGATTTATTTCCATGTCTATGCATACCTGGCACAACTTGGCAGTTTTAGGCCTTGTGGGCCTGAACACGTGCAGAAAGAGGTTGAAAAGAACAATGTTTCTCTGGAATTAATAATATTCCCGGTGTCTGTATCCCACATATCAACTAAAACAGTCACTGCATTGTTCTTTCCACGGGCAAATCTATCTAAGTAATAGTCTCTAAGTCTGAACTAATTTACTTTTACTTTTAATTTATGAAATATGCTCAGTTACATCAAAATATCTGTTATGAACTAGAAATGTTTCTGGATATCTGAACTGAAGCTACAACAGAGTGATATGAGACTAAAAGTTTATCTCTTATTCTCAACTTCGCTTTTAGGAAATCACAGGAATTACTTACTGATATGTAGCTGCCAAGAGAAAAGAACAATTATGATATGAAAACCGACATTATTTTAGATCCTTTGACTCCAGGACCTGAAGAGAGCCGCTAGTCATCGGTCTTGTGTTTGTGCAGGAAAATAAGGCTTTTGTTAAGGCTTGCGTGGCACATGGAGCCCAAAGCAACCACTGAACATGGTGATACCAAACCACGTGAGCACCGGCCTCTGGTGAGCCCCAGTGGGGGCTCCGGAGTGGAACTGTCATGACCGGCAGTTCTCCCAAACGATGGTTTGGAAAACAGATGCTTTCAACATAGCAGTTTTACTGAAAAGGCATCCCTGGTGGTCACTAATGAAGGTTTTATCTATTTGAGTAGGTAGTGTAGGAAGAGAAAACACGGAGATGTGAGTCAGTCATAGCTATGTAGAAACCCATCTCCCTTAAGGGTTTAAAAAGATGTGTAATGCGCAGGCAGCCTAAGCGTGATAAGGAGAATAAGTTCATTAGCAAAGCAGTTCCTCGGATCCTTGTAAAGTGTTTATGATAGCATTAAAGCCTCCAGTGTTTTTATAGGACTGCACGTACCTTTGATGCTTGCTCAAGGTTTCACAATTAACTGGTAATATTAGGGGTCCAATCTCCTGTCTCTCTCTCAATGACCCTTCAGTACCATTCTATTTACATATTTACAAAGAGACAGTAAACATTTAACAGGCAAATCAAATTCTTTAGGATTTGGAAGTGTAAGGGAGTCCAAGACAGGACTGGGGAATTTGGAGCACGGCTTTGCTCATTTGGGTTTTCTCACCTTTATCTGTCTGATCTGATAAGCCAGTAAAAATGCTTTGTCTCTCTTCCCTTAAAAACATAACACCTGATTAGTCTTACGGCTGTCATAAAGGGATGTGTTTAAGGGATGAAACCGACAATGAAAATTACTCAATGCGTCACCGGGTGAAAGCCGAGTAACCAAAGTAAACAAGTGAAATTCTCAGCAAATTAAGGTAAATTCTAGATAACTTTATTTAAAAAACTGTGTGCCTACTTAAAATTTAAGTAAAGAATCTGCAAATACAATTTTTTATTTTATTAAATATTATTTCACATGTTTAGATTTAACGAATTATGTTTTCTTCCTTCTTGTCTCGCCTTCTTTTCCTTTTCTTTCTTTCATGTGTAACAAATGCTTTAAGTTCTCAATACAACAGAAACAGCTGATCTCACATTCAACTTCAATAACAACTTTAATCAAAAACATTTTTAAATGTCACCTTTGTGCTGGAAACATGTTTTGATGTGGTATTTCATATTCTAAAAGCCTCAGAGGTTGCTGGGGAGAACACAAGACAATATAACAGCTTCCTATCCAAATGAGACTCCAGGAAAAGCAGTGTGAACATGACTACGGTGATGACTGTATGGCTTTTGTATTGATTAGGTATTGATTTGCTCCATATGGAGTTTTGTTGAGTTTGCAGACTTCACCTCACCTAATTGATAATGTGTTGATTTACGTTTTTCTAGTTGCTGTAGCTTTCTTCCCTTCCTTCTACCTTTAGTAAATATCTTCCAAATTGCCTATAGGGGTTGTATCACCAAAACACATAATTCTAAAGACTTTTAAATTAAGGTAAACTTATATGGCCAGACTTTCTCTCTGCCAAGTCCTTGATTTCAGAGATTTGAGGAATGACTCCATGGACCATGAGAGTAAGTGAAAGGATACATGTTACTGAAAGATAAAAGAGATTATTAAGCAGAAAAAGGGATAGAACCTTCGGTAGCAGAAAGGGGGCCTGATAGGGTAGCCCATTGGGTCTTCTGTCTAGAGGTTTATATACTGCCTTTTCTATCCTGCAGGCAGGGATTTGGGGGAGATGGAATGTATATCTGGAATATGTCGCAACCATTTGGTGCCAGGGACTTGGGCACAGGTTAATTTTAAAACTGGCATGGTGGGGAGGAATATGGTCCCACCTGAGGTGCACTTCTCTGCTCTGGTGGAGGCAGTAGGGGTGTTCCCAGGGAGGCAGCCAGGATGAGATACTGGTCAGGCTGCTTTTTATGAACTAAGTTTGTGTCCAGAGAATGTGGCCTGGAGAGAAACTGTGCCTAAGGTGGGGTCTGGCCCTGAGCCTGCTTGGGCCCAGAAAAATGGGCAGGTCCTTCTGGAGCCCTGAATGGGGAAACCTAGTATCATGTAAATATAGTGAAATAAATAAATTTTAAGTTTACCACTTTATCAGCTGTTAAACCTGGATAACCACAACTCATACATGGATACATTCTAGACCCATCAAGGTAATGTGTCTCCAGAAATCTCCCCCAGCCTCCTCCTTACATTAACACTCTCAGAAAATAACTTCTCTTCTGATCTCTCTGTCATGCAGGTTTTTGTTTTGTTTTGCTTGTTTGTAACCTGCATTTCATTTGTATTCACATGGAAACATGCAGTCTCTATTCTTTGTCTCTGGTATTTGCTAAACAGTCTGTTATGTAGTCTTTGGGACTTACCTCCCTTGCCAGTTTTTTAAACATAACTAGTCTTTAATAGACTCTTCTAATCTTTCTGAAAGTGTCAGATACGAATCACAAAACCAACATATGAAGAAACACCATGCATTTAGCTATGAGATTCAACTGTTGAGTAACTTCACTTTATAAAGGTTAACCTAAAGAAAAACTGTTTCAGACCCTCACATTGAATTATGTACCACTCCCACCGCCCAGCATTACTAAGGAAGCATACCTAAGCACCAAATACATTGAAATTCTGGAAAGAACAGTTAAGGCTTCAGCCTGACACAGGTAGAATCAAGTTTGTATAAAAATTTGAATAGGTTGGGTGGCTGAAGTTATTTCAAAGACTACCAAGAACATTGCTCATGTGCTGTAATACACCATAAACTGTTGCACAAAAACAACTTCTTAAACAATGATAACATGTTTACCAAGTGGAATTAGAGAAGAAATTGCTTTTCTAGAGAAAGAGTATAATATTGTGGCTGGGTATTTAGCAAATTAGAGAATATATCAGAATTAAAACATACATTGTATTCTTCCAGGAAGCATCTTTTATTGAGAGCAAAAATATGGTGGACCATATTCATATAATGAGGTGAACCAAAATTCATTTGATGTGAATAAAGAATTGGATTGATGGGGAAGGACTGATAATGATCAGAACACTTGTTACTTCTTAAAATTAATTTCCATATTTGGATAATCCTTAGAAAAAGATGGTAGAACACATTAAATGGATATTTGGTAGAAAGGACACAGAATTAGAAGGTGTCAGTACATTTGCAGATACAATTTTTCTATTAAAAGACTTGCTTTCTAAAAATAGTGTTAAAAAAAGTACATTTGATCAATTAGAATAGGAGGATAGTTTGAATTAGCAAAAAAGTCTTAATTAGAGAGTTTTTAAAGTAGGTAGTTTACAAGGTATAATCTGAAATCGGGCAGAGATGAAATTAAATTACATATCAACTGGTAACGCACGAAACCTACTAATCTGGATAAATGCTGCTGGCCATACCTAGGGCAGAGTTCTGCAGGTGCCAGTTTTGCCAGGCGGTAATCCTGAGTTATTCAGGAGGATGTCTGGAAAGCCCTGAAGAGAGGACAGCCTTGGAAAAGGGCAGGGGAGCTTGAGGGCTTGAAGCAGCCAGAATGCAAGTGCTGAAATATTTTAACATCCCTTTGGCCTTATTTGTGCACTGTTGCTGAATGTCAGCCCTACCTGACCTTAACTGTTTACACTTACGGTTTCCTTGCTGGTATTCTCTTTTAGTCATTAAATATAGAGGAACATTTCAAGATGAAACATTCATGTGCTTTTAAACACAAAAGTCCTTGAACAAGTTTATTTATTTAGATTGAATAAAACCATCCTCTATAACTATGTGTATTTTTTTTTTTTTTGCTTATTGTCCTCTTTTTTTCTTCTGTAGGACAAAGAGAAACCTTAACTCAGAATCAGAACATTAGTATCTTTATTAGAAAATATTATTTTATCTACATTTTCTAAAGACAACCTACATTTTTTAATAGACAATATATTTTAACAAGATTTTAAAATCTTTTATAAAATTATATTAATTTCTTTTAATTTCAAAATATTTACAAAGAGGTGGCCAACACATAGAGAATATTTTGTAAAGGTAGTGATGAATGTTTTGTAAATAAAGGCACATTTAGCTACAACTTCCCATTTTCCCTATTCAGGGTGACAATAGGGGTGACTTTTGGGACACCCAGTATTTCTTTGAGGAATCCTTGTGCCATTTTCCATATAGGTTGTACTAATTTGCAGTCCCACCAACAGTATGTTAGCGTTCCTTTCTCTCTGCATTCACATCAGCATGTATTGTTTTTTGACTTTTTACTCACCGTCATTCTGATACCAGTAAGGTGGTATCTCATTGTACTTTTAATTGGCTTTTCCCTGATGATTAGTGATGTTGAGCATTTTTTCACATGTTTGTTGGCCATTTGTCTATCTTGTTTGAGAAACTGATCATGCCTTTTGCCCACTTTTTGATGAGGTTGTTTGGTTTTTTTCTTGCTGATTCATTTGAGGTCTTTGTACATTCTGTTTATCAGCTCTTTGTCACATTTATAGTTTGAGCACATTTTCTCCCATTCTGTAGGTTGTGAATAGACACCTACAGAATGGGAGAATATACACATTGGTCTATTCTTATGAATAGACAACCTACAGAATGGGAGAATATAGACATTGGCCTTGGAAAAGAATTTATGACTAAGACGTCAAAGATAAATATAGCAACAGCAAACATAAACAGGGTTTAATTAAACTGATGTTGTACATATTCACTGGCTTTTTTCACTCTTTCATTCATTTAAGAACTTATTTGTTCTTCTAAGTATTCTTGCATTCAACACACTTGGAGAATAGTAGAGATTTCTTAGTACTATTTAATGAATATTAGTAATCTCCTCTTAAAAATATCTTTTATGTTTAAAGTATTTCTCTAATTGTAAAACTTGTATTTCTCCTTTGTAGAAATATATGGGAAATACAGACTATGTTAAAAAAAAAATTCCTGTTAACACATAATACTATGCCTGGTGAACTTTTAATATATTTTTAGAAATAAACTTGTACATTGAATTGAACACAAAATTTTAACATTTTGATATGGGCATTTCATTTGTCGTTAAAAGAATTAAACTGTTATTTTAAATGTTACATAGTATTTCATAATATGAATGTTTCATCATTCACCTAAACATTCCTTTAATGTTGGACATATAAGTAGTTATAAACAATATGTGATTAATATATTTATTTATATATATATGCACATACATTTAAGAATGTATACTTAGAAATTATTTTTCATCTCATTTATTAACAAAACATCAAAAAAACCTAAGAATCTTACTACATTATGAAATTTATTTCTAGGAAAGTTGTACTGATTCCTCTATCTACAAATAGGTTATGATTATGCTTATCTTATCACACTCTCCCCAGATCTTGAACATTACAATTAATAAAATTTAAAAAGAACAGTCTGCATTTTTGTTATGTGATTAATTTTTAACCCCAGTTGTTTATAAAGATAATTTTTGATGCAGTGTTTTGATTCTTTTGTTTTACTGTTTTTATTTTTAATTCTTATCTTTTCCTCTGTATGTTAAATACTGTACTTGATTTTTAAATAGTCTTCAGCAGACCTAAGCTCTATGAAACACTGTTTAATTATTTTTGTATTAGGTCTACTACTTTATGCCCAGAATGTCATTAAACTCAACTAAATCACAACATATTGCATATTAAGGTCTATGTTTTTTTGTAGTCTGATGTTCTATGAAGTCTTGAAATGGCTAAGAGGAAGCTAGGCTACTTAACTTCAGTTAGTTCTACTAGAATATTTTGAAAGAAAAAATACATTTAAAAGAAAAATCTACATTTAAAAATACGTTTTAAAAGAAAAAATATTCTAGTTCTACTAGAATATTTTAAAAGAAAAAATTTAATACTGTTTTTAAAGATTTAAACACAATATCATTAGAAAAATCTTACAAAAACACCGATTCACAAAGACTACAAAGTATTTGACAAAAATATTTGCATTGCAAAAAATCTGGATAAAACTTTTGAAAATATTACTTCTTCAGTGTAGTGTACATATTCTTTTTATCATATTTCTTCAGAACACTTTCATTTTGATTGGAATGAAACTGGCTGCTTTTTTTATGCTCCTAAGGGGGAAAAATTGCAACCAAAAAGGAAAAACAAATTAGATTATCATCTCTGATTTCTGTCTTGTGTTTAAATCACTTCTTTGTCAGTCATGATATGTTCTCCCTCCCCTGACCCCCAAGTATTTCCAGAAGACTGTAAATGATGCTTGTTGAATGGGAGCTTCCTGTTTAGCAATGGACTTGCTGGCTCATTTTGAATTTCTTAAATTGTTGACATTTAAAACAGACCTAGAACATTTTGACACATAGATTTCACTGCAACACATGGAGGAATATTCAACCTTTTAAGATGAGGTTCTTTGAAACTTGTTATGGTAGCAAATAACATTTTTTTTAAGTTATATGACATGAATATCTAGTAAATGTATGTCGAACATTTATTTTACAAATTCATGAGGGAAGCAGCAGGATAACAAAGCTAGCTCAAAAGAGAATATAAGAGACATAAGGACATATGGCTGAAAAAAGAAAAAACAAGCTGCAGTGAGACTAAGTAGATTCAAAAGTATTACAACCTTAGAATAAACAAAACATAACCTTTAGGGTTTTGTTTTTGTTTTAGTACTGGGCAGAAAACTTCTACATCTATGCTTGCCTACATTTGTTTGCAATTTATCAGTCTTTTACAAATTAAACTATAACTTTTATATACATACATGATGTATATATATTTGTAATATAAGATAGGAGACTATTTTCATTTTTGACATGAGGTATTTAATATTTATTCTAAATTTTAAATAAAAAATACAACTGATTAAATAAAAGTACTCAGATTGTAAAATCTGTATCTATTTGTCTAGCCAGTCTAATTAGTATTTTCAAAAGCTTACTGGGAACTATTGTTTGACAGTAGGATAGAATATTGATGTGGCAAAGTATTTAGCACATTTTAATTTGTTCTAAAATCATGAAATATTTTTACATATTATAAATACATTACTACATAATATAATCCGAAAAAACCAAACACAAACCCATCTATATACTATAATCCAATTCAAGGAAAACAAATGTTAATATTATTAAAGTTCTTATATTTTTCTTTCCAGTCATAACCACCTCTCATCTTTGGGATGTTACTAACGTGAATGTTGTGTTTATAATTCCTTGTGGGTTTCCGTTTGCATTTTTAATGAAGTGTTTACATATGATATATTCACATATCATCATATACATATTTATATATAAAATAACATCATATTTCACATATTATTCTCACTTTTAAAATTAAAATTTATTTAAGATTTCCCTGCTCATTTTTTTTTTTTTTTTTTTTTTTTTTTTGCAGTTTTTGGCTAGGGCTGGGTTTGAACCCACCACCTCTGGCATAGGGAGCCAGCACCCTACTCCTTTGAGCCACGGGTGCTGCCCCATGCTGAATTTTTTAGCTATTGTTTCTTCTTTTCAATTTGGGTTCTTGTTAGTTTTTAGCCATAACAAATAGTAATGCCATAAATATTTTTTTACTTGTTTCTTAGTATAAAGACATATACATTCCAAAAATGAATAGGTCCAGAAGTTTCGTACACCTTAATGTAATTAGAAAATTTACAGTCATTTTAAAGGCATTATATAAACTTATATACACATCAGCAACGTATTAAAATTTCTATTTTGCTCTATAATATTAGGTTGGTATTAATCAGACTTTTGAACTTTACCTATTTGACAGTAAAGAGCCATAATTATATTTTATATTTTTATTTCTCTTAATACTGAGGTTGTACATATTTTGAAGTGTTTTTATTCTTGCTCAATCTTTGTCAAATACTCTTTTTGTCTTTTCCCCATTTTTATATTTTTAATCAGTACGATGATATAGGCTACTACTATTTCTCTTTTAGTGTTTATAAATAGTGTGTCTTTTCAGTTTACTTAACATCATTTGATGGTCAGAAACATTTTGTTTTTTCCTTTTTGTTTGAAAATCGTTTAAGACTTATAGAAAAGTTACAAGGATAGTATGATGAAATTCATTTTATCTTATCTAATTTTTATTTAGCACTTTCCATATAAATGTACATGATGCAATATCAGCTTCATCCTTACTGAAATGAAATGGGCTTAAAAAAGCCCATTTGTTGCACATTTAGAACATTGATACAAAGAAATTAAACATGCCTTTATTTCTTAATAAGAAAAATGACTGAGATGCAAAAATCATGAAATCAGTAATAGAAAGAACATAATGTGTCAAAATTACTTCTAGTTTATATAGGTGGTAAACCTAGTAGTAAAGTTTATCCCTGGGGATAACCATTTATCCTGAAAATAGATCCTAGTAGAGGAAACCTGTATTTGTTTAGTTGGGTCATGGACTAGCCAAGCAGAGACTTTTAGTCTATAGATAGGGTCATCAGCCCAGGCTGTAGAGGTTATGAAAAATCTTCACCTCATTAAAGCTGGCAAAAGTTAGAAAGAGTCAAATCTTGAATGCTGTTATACCAATTTGCATATAGCTCTTTAATCACAAATTATACTGTAACTTTTAGTAAAATCTGTCCCTCATTTCAGATATCTGCAAATAATTAAACCCAACTCCCCCACGAGACCTAAGTGGTGGAAACAGAAAATTGTCAGGAGAAGATTCTCAAGAAGAAAGTGAGCCATGTAATTCATGAGTTGGTGCTTAGAGTTGAGTAGTTGCTACATAAGTTGATACCTTCTCATCTTTGTCAGGCTCCAAAAATCTGGTTATAACTTATTAGGAAAGGCAGCATTTTCTTTTACTTTACAAGTAGAAATAGATCTTTTAGGCTTTTCTGAAAGGTCATCTGTGCTATTTATTCTTTATTTGGTCAGAAAGAGAAAAATCAATCAAATGTAGGTGGTTATAAGGAGAGATCAACCTTAGAAGAAACCTGGAAATAATTCCACCCTTTCTTACCTTATTCCTGTCACTAATAGATCCCGCTTCTGTTTTCTGACACAGAAAAGGGTGGGTTGCCTTGTAGCAGGACAAAAGGGAAACCTAACATGGTTTTTGTTTTCAGGTAATTGCAGCAAAGTTTACCTCACAGATGCTGGTCTAGTAGAACCGTGGAAGTGGCTAGCCTGTGGGGCCAGCTGGAACATCAGGCTTATAGAGGTGTTGGGCCTGTCACCTTCCCTATGGTCACCCTCTTTATGACAAAAAACAACACAGAAAGACAATGACAAAAGAAAGGATGACAAAAAAGGCTATTTCTGGGAAAAGAAGGAATTGAACAATATGAACATTCATACGTCAAAGTACCAAAAAGTATACCATTATCAGAGTCACTCATGAAAACTTTGCTATCATTAATCTAAAATCTGAACTGGACAATTCTCTTTTAGTGTCTGCTCAACCTGAACCTACAAAGAGAGGAAAACTGGGCATCTGACTGGTAAGTAAAGTATTTTACTATGTTGCTGGTGGGTCAGAATTCCTGTTTTCTTCACTGCTGCTTTCAGAAAAGCAGAGCAGAGCATGATCCTACTGACTTTCCCAAACTGTAGGGGTGAGGGAAGACTTGCCCTTTCCCTGAATGTCCCCTAAAAGATCAAGTCACAATAGGGCAGATTAATAAGAGCAAAGTTTATTTACCATGCACAAGGGGAGAATCACAGGACCGTTACCCATCTCAATGAAGTTGAGATGTTTTGTACATGTCCTTTAGAGAGGAGGGGGAAAATGAGGAGTTACGCAGTTCTGTTTAGGGGCGATGAAAGGTGGCTAGTGAAAATGAATGGATGGGGAGCAGATTAACTAGTAAATTAAAATGAGAGATAAGTATTATTTTTGAAATGTTTTGGGCCAAGTCTGGTTGTAATCTGCATGGGGTAATAGGAAAAGGAAAGGAAGCCAATTGCCCCCTTTGATCTTTTGATCAGCTCAGTTAAATTAATAAAAATGGAGGGAAGGTCTCCTCCAAGGTCCTGCTAATTTCTAAGAGTATTTAGTTTAAAATACTCTTTATACCAAAGAGTCATATTTTAGGGTGAAATTTCCTGAGTTCCTTCAATAGAAAGGGCAGAATGGATAAAGATGACTTTTATGCTTCTCAGTCTGATATGTTTTTATATTTAAATGCATGTAGAAAAGGCAACATTTAATTTAAATCTTTATTCTTCTTTAAATAGTAAAGACTTTTAATTATGATAAGATTTGCTCTGAAAAAGCCTGAGCTATTTTGTGTCTTTATTGCATATCATGGGTATCATCACCTATCTACAAGCAACAAAAAACAAGAAAATCTCCATAAAAATGCCCTACTGAAGCTCAATAAATTATAGTAGGAAATCTTTTTATTGTTAAAATAATGAGATCCTAAAGAAACTTGCATTGATTGAGTTAATATTATTGGTAAATTTACTGGTATTCATGAGAACTTAATTACCATAACTTACAATTTGCATATGTTCTGTAATTTGAGGGAGAATATATAAATCAAATATAATGAAAGAAATAGCGTTGTAGAAATAAATAAAAGATAATTATGTCATGGTTTAAACATTTTTTTTTTTTTTTTTTGCAGTTTTGGCCAGGGCTGTGTTTGAACCTGCCACCCCCTGTATAAGGGGCTAGTGCCCTACTCTTTGAGCCACAGGCACCGCCCTAAACACTTTTAAATATAGATCATATGATTGCTTAAGCTAGCGCTCTTAGCACAGACAGGAAGTCATCATCCTCAGTAGTTGAAGACATTTATATTGTCAACAGGTAGAATATATAAATCTCTGAATTTTAAAACGTGTTACCTGAACTACACAGAATTGAGAAAAGTTGACATTTCAAAATGTTGATGTAAGAGGACTGGTTACTAATTGAATATAATTTTGACTCCTTGAATTTAAAATCCTCTACAGCAAGCCAGGGGGACAGACTCATGAGTTTTACAGATATATTTCTTTCCTATCCAACACTCTAAGGCAAGTTTCCAAAACATTCTTAAATTGTACTTTTTGTGTGTGTGTATATAAATTCTTCTTATCTTTAGTCATTTTTTCTCCCCATTCTTCAGTAGGCATTTCAATAATTCCAAACTTTAATGTGCAGAACATTAAAATTTGGACACCATCTTAAATTAGTCTATAAATTTGGACTTTGTATTGAAAGGGGAAATTTTACCCTTATTCCTTCTTGACAGCACTAGAGAAAAATTCTATGAATTCACTGGATGTATTGAACATGTATAATCTAAAATAGACTATTGTCTAAATTTCTACTCACTACATTAAGTTTAAGGGTATCAGTCGAATCATCACTTAAATAAATTTAAAATTTCAGTAGGGTGTCTTCCAAGCAGAATCATAATATGTGAGCAGGGGTTATCCTGTGTGCTGAGGTTTCTTAGTGACTATATATGCATGGAGAGTCGTGCATATCTCAGTGATGTATCACAAACGTAGCTGCTAATCTCACTTTTCATAGCCTGTCTGAAAACTATTTAAAATTGTGTTGTTAATTGAAGTTAGGTGTGTGTATATAAAATCTAATTCACAAACTATAGAATGTCAACACTGTAAACCCTGAGAATTTCCTAAAGATGATACTAAATAACAGGGTTTATTGTACTTAATTTGATATTACAGTTGTAATTGAATTTTGAACATTATTTTTCCACTTTTTAAAAAACCTTTTTAAAAATGCCAGCCCACATTTAAAGAGGTTTTTTTTTCAAAGGAGAAAGTTAGAACCAGAAATCTGACTCTGCTTATAAAGGGCAAAGATTTTGATTGGGAACATTAGCAGTTGAATGGCAAACCTTTAGGATTCAAACTAGCTGGAAGAGAGTTTAAAATGTGTCCTTCGTTTCATTTTAGTACCATGTATCTGAGTTATCATAGAAGTGCTATGTGTTACTCTTTGAAAATGAGTTTTTGAGTTATCTTAACTACCCCTCGGGAAAGATGTTTTGGCAGTAAAGAAAACATTGAGAAAGTAGAACCCTCACAGGTCACATACCAGAATCTCTCGAGACATGGATCTCTCTTACAGAACAGAGATGTTTTGCCAAGTTTACCTTATGTTTAAAAATTATGATAATCAAAAGAAATGGAACTGATAAGAGAGATATACCAGGTCAGATAATTTGAGCTTATCCTAGAAAAAGTGCTACCGACCTCATTGCTGAAAATCACTATAGCTGCCTTCAAAGTATTCCCCTTGGGAAGTTGGACACCAGTCCCAGTGCCCAGGTCACCCTTCGAAGCACTTTTTCTAGGTGCCTTTTCTGATAGCCATTCTAGAAAAAGGGTTTTAAGTGTTTCAAAATTGTTCTGAAAGGTGAATTAGGCACTGGTATCAGTGCACAGCTTCCCAAGGACAATACTTTGAAGGCGACTGTTGTGATCTTCAGCAATGAGGAATATACACTTTTCTAGGATGAATTCAAGAACTAAATTGTCTGACCTTATGTATTTCTTATGTATATATGTGTATATATATATATATGTATATATATACATATGTATGTATTTCTTACATATATATGTTCATATATGCCTATATACATATATACATACATATGTAAAATACATATATATGTATCTTATATATAATTTACATATATTACATTACACATAATTTATATATAAAATAATAAAATTTTACATATAGAGAGATGGATTTATTACAGGGAATTGTCTTGTATGATTATGAAGGCTGAGAGGTCCCATGGTCTGTCATCTACTTTGGACAGCCTGAAGAGCTGAGGGAGCAGTTCTGGCCTGAGTCCTAAGGCCTAAGGAATAGGAGAACCAGTGGTCTAAGTTGAAGTCCAGAGTTAAGAAAAGACCAATGTTTCAGTTTAGTAGTCAAGTATTGATCCAGGTTTCTCCCATTCAGAACTGGAGAGGGAGGCCTCCACCCCCACCCCACCCACCACCATTTTCTAGGCCTGGGCAAACAGGCCTTTTCCAGACAACACTCTCTAAACTAAAGTAGGGTAGGAGGAAAAAACCCACAAAAAACAGGCTGATAGATAACTTATCTGGGCAGTCCCTCCTGGAGTGGCAAGCATACATTATGCTGTGCTGCCTCACCTGGGTTAGACTGTATGGGCCACATTCATTTGCTAAACATATTCATTTGCTAATTAATCTCTGTCTGTCGGCCTTCAGCTCACTGTGACACTTCCCCTGCTCTCAGCCAGCTGTGAACCCCTACATGAAGAGCTCACAGGGCTTCCCTTTCGGGTTCCCCAGTCTCCATTTGCTGAAGGTTCTGTTGCCTTTCTTTTTCTTTATCTGTTTCTTTCTCTGCCAATAAACTTTGTCCTTTCACTGATCCATGTGGTTCCCGGTTTCATTCTTAGAACCCTCAGAGCAAAGGAACCAGACACAGAACAATTGTGACAATAATATGAAAAGAGAATTCTCCCTTCTTTGGTCTTTTTGTTCTCTTTAGGCCCTCAGATGCCCACCCATACTGGGAAGGACAATCTACTATCCTCAATCTAACTATTCAAATGCTGATCTCTTCCAACATACCTTCAAAGGTACACCTAGAACTTGTATTTAATTAAATATCTAAGTACCCATGACTCAGGTTGACACATAAAACTAATCATCGCATACTGGTTTTTCAAAAAAGTCAGGCTTCGGGGTTTTCAAATATAATGTATTTCCTATATTTGAAAAATTCTATTTTTTTCATGACACCATTCATTATTTTAAAAATTTGGATTATGTCCAATTTAATTATGTTTTTATAACAATGGATATTTATTGTTTCCCTTATGTGCATACTTCCATTATTTAATATAATTTTTTTTTTTCCCTGGAAAATTCAGTGTAAGTTAAATTTGGTAAATTGAATTACAGTAGTGTAACAGTGGGGGGCAGTTATTTCACAGTGGTTATAAGCATAACTTCCCCAGAATATAAATGTCTAAATTTGAATCTCAGCCTTACTCAGTCTTTACTACCTCTGTGTTCTTGTATAAGCCACCATACATTCTAGTCTTCATTATCTCCGTCAGTACAAGAGATAATGATAATATCTGCTTCATAAGACCATTTAAAAATACATCAAACAACCTTTGTATAGCACTGAACATGTTGAGTGTCGAAATAAAAAGGTAAACATATTTACTCACCAAATATTATTTTAAAGGCCTTTAATTTTCACCTCTGTTATTCAGTCATTCTCAATTATGCTAAGGTTTCATTGGCACAAGTTCTTAACCAAAAGTGTTCATAAGAATTAACTGGCGAGCTTTTTTTTTTTTTTTTAATATATCATTTAATAAATGAAACTCACTGAAGAATGGGAACTGGTATTTGTATTTGGAAAGTGTTACTCAAGTTACCATTTAGGATATAAGCTAGAAAAATAATTGAAAATGAATGATGCATTTCATTTCAGTATTATATACCCAAGGTTCATAAAGTGCTACTTTTTATTCTTCTCTAAAAATGGGTCTTTTGATTCTCCTAACTGCTCCTAGAGAGATTTTTTTTAATAGTAGGAAAGATAAGGCCTACAAAATTGAACACTTGTAGGTCATTTATAGTTAATTCATTTACACTGATAGCTAATTTATAGCTAAAACTTTTAAATGTATTCTTACCATTTCCAAGTAGGCAACATAATGAGCTAGTTCAGATTTATTTAGGCATGATTTTATGCAACACTAAACACATAAACAGGAAATAGTCAATAGTTTCCTATTATTTCTATTAGAAATAGGTTTTTATTGAAATGAACTTATTTCACACATAGGTTTCACCTAGGGAAAAATGGCCAGGGCCTAGTTCAAGTGGAGAAAGAGAGAGAGAGAACTGCTAGCAATGCATGGCTTTTGAAGTGGGTACATCTGAAGTCAAGAATATTCCCTTTTTAATGTCTTTGACTCAGAAAGACATTACATATCCAAATAATTTCAATAGTTTGGTTTTTTTTTTTAATGTAATACATCCTTTGAAGACAGGCTCATTTCCTAGTGGAATCTCTTCTTCATTATGATGTTTAGTTTACACTTTAACACAATTTAATTACTTTTTAAAAAAATTTCAGGTTAATGTGAGGGTATAAACATCCAGGTTATAATTTTTGAATTTGTTTGGTAGAGTCCCTAAAAATGTGCCATATACCCTCCAATGAACTCTTTAAGTGGAAGCATCCCGAACCCCCCTCCTCCCTTCCCTTCCTCTTGTTCCCCTCCCCCCAACTTCAATTGAATTGAGTTTTTCTCTATGTGGGTGTGAATTAGATTGTCTACTGGCTTCATACTACAATTGAGTACATTGGATTCTTGATTCTCCATTCTTGTGATACTTTATTAAGAAGAATGTGGTTCTTATCCATCCAGGTTAACACAAAAGATGTAAAGTCACCATCTTTTTATGGCTGAGTAGTATTCCGTGGTATATATATACCACAGTTTGTTAATCCATTCCTGAGTCGATAGGCATTTAGGTTGTTTCCAGATCTTGGCAATTGTAAATTGAGCTGTGATAAAGAATCTAGTGCAATTTTTTTTTCTTTTTGATTTTTTTTCACATCTGAGTAGATGCCTAGAAGTGGGATTGCAGGGTCAAATGAGAGGTCTGATTTGAATTTTTTGAGTATTCTCCATATTTCTTTCCAAAGAGTTTGTATGAGTTTATAGTCCCACAAACAGTGTAAAAGTGTTCCCTTCTCTCCATATTAGTGCTAGCATCTGCAACTCTGGGAGTTTGTGATGTGGGCTAATCATATTGGGGTAAGGTAATAGCTTGGGGTGGCCCTGCTTTGCATTTCTCTGATGATGAAGAATGATGAGTATTTTCTAGGATCGATAGAGAACTCAAATTGAAAAAAGGGCAAACAATCCCATCTATCATTGTGCAAGAGAAATGAACAAAACCTTCTCTGAGGAAGGTAGATGAAGGGCTATGAAACATGAAAAAGGCACAACTTCATTTATTTATTTTTTTATTTGTGAGGCACAATCTCACTTTTTTGCCCTCAGGAGAGTGCTGCAGCGTCACAGCTCACAGCAACCCCACACTCTTGGGTTCAAGCAAGTCTCTTGAATTGCTGGTACTAAATAAAATGTTTTACATAAAGTATACAAGTATTCACTGTGATCAAAACAGAAACAGTATACAGAAATACAAGTATTCACTGTGATCAAAACAAAGTCTTTTGCGTATGATCCAAATTAGGCCTCTATAAAACTTCAAGGTAGGAATTAAAAGATACATTGTCAAGATGAGAAAAGTAAAGTTTGGAAAGGTTAAGTTCTGTAAATGCCACCTGTCGTGGGATGGACCTAGGAGGGAAGGACTGCACGGCACCGCATGTTTCCAAGGCGCCATGTGTCTCAGGAAGGTGCACCTTTGGCCACTCCATTGAGCAGATAGTAACTAACTCATTTCCTGAAGTGTTTTTATTTATGAGAAGTCTTCAGTGGAGGATGGTGGTGGTGTCATCCAATTTACAACTTTGAAGTATGACAGCACATCCTGCTAAATCTGGATAAGAATCTGCTGGAATAGAAACACTATCTTTAAAATTCTTTCTAAACTTTAATATTACTCAGAAAGTTATTTTGCTGCTAAAATTTTTGTCTCATTATTTTCCTACGTAAGCTTGTTGCTTAATATTCTTTCTCAGCAGATGCTTCCTAATTTTCTGATTCTAAGTAATCTACATTTTGGATGGCAGTTTGAGTTGTTATCACTAGATAATGCATTTCCCAGCCCCATATTTCACACAGAAATAAAATAGTTATGCAGGGGTGGGGGGTGGGGGGAACTATGTCAACATTTTCTATCAGATTACGTAAATCATAGTAATGGTTGAGAAGAACAATTGTACCTCATTTCAGAAAGAAACTAAATATTAGCTAAATATATGAAATATCACATGCACATTCTAACTGGCCAACATTGAAAGCTGAATTAAAAAATCGGTGAGTCCATCCATTATTAGCTCAACTTATGCACTTAAATTTAAATAGGCAAGATAAAATGAAAAGAGCTATTTTAAATTTGTGATAAGAAATTTGAGATCAAATACCATGGAGGTCCATTTTTTGCCTTTGACATTTCTTAACAACTACAGACTTGGGTTTGGCGCCTGTGGCTCAATGGGCTAAGGCGCCAGCCACGTACACCTGAGCTGGTGGGTTCGAATCCAGCCCGAGCCCCGCCAAACAACAATGACGGCTGCAACCAAAAAATGGCCGGGCATTGTGGCAGGCGCCTGTAATCCCAGCTGCTTGGGAGGCAGAGGTGGGAGACTCACTTGAGCCCAAGAATTGGAGGTTGCTGTGAGCTGTGATGCCACAGCAGTCTATCCAGGGTGACAGCTTGAGGCTCTGTCAAAAAAAAAAAAAAAAAAAAACAACTACAGACTTTAATTTCTACATGCCTTTTTTTTTAAATTTAAAAAAATTTGTTTTAGAGACAGAGTCTCACTCTATCGCCCTCGGTAGAGCACCGTGGTGTCACAGCTCACAGCAACCTCCAAATCCTGTGTTTAGGTGATACTCTTGCCTCAGCCTCCCGAATAGCTAGGGCTACAGGTGCCTGCCACAATGCCCAGCTATTTTTTGTTGCAATTTTGGCCGGGGCCAGGGTTGGGTTTGAACCCGACACCCTCGGTATATGGGACCAGTGTATAACTTTTTAAAATCTAACACATCAACTTCACATCAACTTGTCAACCTTAATTTCTTATCTTTTTTAATGAAACGGGCCATAGCTGGATGTATGAGTGTTTCAAAAAGACTAAGGTATTATTTCTTTGGTACTAAATTTAATTTTAATCTTTTTCTCCTTATCTTGGTTATAACTTACACAAAATGCTTAAAAAATAGCCCATTATGTTAATACTTCATCACAAAAATCAGGGTACAAAAAATGAATATATTTAAATATGCACATATTTTACATGATGTATATAACATCTCTGAATTTCTCATTCTTGGGTTTAACCCTTGATTTCCTTCACATGTGACCTTTGGATGGGTAGCTAGCTGCTGCCTGAGGTTGCTGGAGGAAGGCCGCTGACTCTGATCTGCATTTGCTATATTGTTTAAGGATATTCAATTCTCCTTAGATAAATAAGAAAAATAGGTATTGGAGACTTATAAGAAATATTAACTATGGATAGTACATAAATTCATTTAAGAATATAAGAAGGATAAGCATACGTAATAAGAAAGTAATAATTTTCAGATAAGAACAGTGTTGATGTGTTATGGACAATAAGTAAGTTAGTAATATGTGGAACATAACAAAAAGAAATAAATTTAATAGAAAATATGACAGAACAACAAAATAATTAATGATAGAAAGGGATGAAATGAGCAAATGTTGGTCCAACCACATCTGGGCTGAAAACATATCATCCCTAAATCAGCAGCCTATTGGTGACAGCCAGTATGCTCCCCTGCTGACCCCAAATATGCTCTATTCAAGAAATATAAACAAAACTCATGACTGTTCAGCAGGCTAATGATGGGCTACTTCAGTACATCAATGCAGTTGTCCTGTGTCTCTTTAATATGTAATAGAGGGAGTGTGTACCACTAGCTAAGGGAATTTTCTTCTCGGAGCCCTTTGCTTACAAGGGGCGCCAGTATCCATACCTTCAGGGAAAGTTAAGGCAAGAGAGAAATTAGACCTGCGAACTTTGTATAATCCCAGACTAAGGTGGTGTGGATTTTTACAATTGCAGGTTATCCTAAGCCAGTTACCCCAGCTCTTTTGTATTTCTTGCTCTACAATTAAATCAGTTTTGAGCATTTTAATTGGGTTTGTGAGAACATTTTTAGCCTAGGCAATAGCTCACCTGGTAGCAAACTTGGAGGGCTCTATTACTTCAGAGTAATTTCTCATATGGCACTGATGATGTTGATCTATGAAGGACAAGATGGTAGAGCCAGTAGGGAGCCTAACCAAGTAAACCTTCTAGGTCTGTAGTTTTTTTTTTTTTTTTTTTTTTGAGACAGAGCCTCAAGCTGTTGCCCTGGACAGAGTGCTGTGGCATCACAGCTCACAGCAACCTCCAATTCCTGGGCTCAAGTGAGTCTCCTGCCTCTGCCTCCCAAGTAGCTGGGACTA
>CAUYRH010066861.1:0-18087 GCA_963574655.1 Perodicticus potto | reverse complement strand
TAGAGGGAGAGATTTCAAGTGGGGAGAGAGATGCTCTCTCCGTTCCTCTCCCGGTCTTTCCCCCTCTCCTCCTCTAGGCCTCTAGCCTCAGGGTATATATAGGTGTATGGGTTCCTTGGCCAGGAAACAAATGAATACAGTCCCTTCCACCAGGGGCAAGGTGAATGAGTGTATCAATGAATGGACACAGTCCATCCATGGAATTGAGGCCCTGGAAATTCACAAGAAATTTCCGCATAGGAAATGGGGGTTCCACATTTAGTCCCAAGTGTAAAGTGAAGGAGACACCAAGGCACAGGTGTCTCCTCAGCAGTTGTCCAGCCTTTTTGGCTATTGGAGCCTCTGGTGGGCGTGGTAGGTCCCCCTCCTTGCCTATCATCCAGCCCCCTGGCTCTTCAGCTGGGTGCCGCAGCACCAACACCACCAAGGAGGAGGCGGCAGGTCCGCCAGCTCCGCTGAGCTGGCTAGGGGAAAACAGGAACATTTTATAATACATTAGCTATCATTTTTTGAGCCCCAACTGTGTACCACACACACTGCACAGGGTTCTAGATTATATCATTCATTACATACAGTCTGTACAAGTTTGGGCTCATTATCTACCTTTTACAATTGGAGAAGATGAGTCTAACCAAGATTAAATAACTGTCTTAAAGGTCAAATAAGTGAAAGGGTCAAGATTTCAACCTAAGATAATATGAACCAAATTTCTTGCTCTTTATATATCACTCTCTCTCTACTCTTATCCAGTTGTTACTACCACTTCCCATAAAATGGATATGATGGATAAGGTACCATTCTCCCATATTGAGCTTAATTAAAGAGCTAATTAAATTCATACAATGAAGATCTTAACCTCAGAGAAACTTAAGGTTTTAAATATTCTGAAATGAAATAATTTGTTTTTGGCAAAAAATAATGAATGAGAGCACCTACAGGATACATTAGCTTAAAAAAGCAAAAAGGAAACTCAGGGTAATGAGGTGTTTGGGAGGGGAAATGCTCTTATTTAGGGTATTGACCAGTTAGGAACTGAGTAATAAGTTGTATGTGGAAGTTAAAAGGGACTGGCTGGCAGACAGGCAGGCGTCTGTACCATTGTATTTTGTAAACTTTCTCCTATGGCTGTGGTGTGTTTCTTCCAAGCCCACTTAATTTTTTATGAGGTTTATAAAGGTCTTCAATAAACAATTGAGATTATAGAGGTTTTCCTGGAAACTTTGGTTAATATTTTAATACTCTTTGCTTTGTCACATTATTAAATAGATTATTGGAAAGTCTGAAAGACAGGGTTTCTTTTTTATTTTTCCTTTTTTCTTTTCCTTTTCCATTATTTATTTTGCTTTATTGTTTTAGTAGTTAAATATCAAAATTAGATATAGTTTTTAATTGATTCTCTTTCTCCCTTTTTATCTTAACTTTATAGCTCTATAGATTACCCTTGGATTAGGGATCTGGCATCTGGGAAGCCTCCACTCAAAATGCACGTTAAGTGAAATTATAGTTTACAGGGTGTATCTTAAAACTAATCCAGTGACTGTAAATATATGTAGTAAGAGAGGACTGGAAAAAGGGCAATGTGAATTGGGTAGGGTCAAAAAACAGGAACTAATAGAGCTTTGGAGATTACCTCATCATGACCTTTTGCTCATTAATATTTGAATCTGATTCTTTGGCATCATGGTTGTAGTCTGGTGAAATGTCAAGCATGGCAAAGACTGAATACCTTCAAAGACATTTTGTTGTTAACAAGATGGTTTGATGAAGCTGACCTTTGACCTGAACAGGAGTTGAAGAAAGAGAAAGGAACAGTTTTTATTTCTCATTATGAGGAGTTCTCATTCTATGGAGGTTTATATGATAGTAGTAGTAGTTGTTATTTGTAGAATATATTACTTCCATTTAGAATTCTAAACCACTTAAAAGAAATCACACATGGTTATTATTGGGGTATAATAAGGGTTACTCAGCAAGCTCTATTACTTTGGTGAAGTCTTCCCTGATTGTTTTGGCCTCATAACTTGTTTATTATAAAATCATATAGGGCTTAGGGTTTATTCTGCTCAAATTTGCACTTAACTGCACGTTTTCCTTTTTTGCATCAGAATAAGAAGTATGCTTTCTGTGTTTTTGCATGACAGAATTATTTGGTTTAAAAGAATAAAATCTATGACACTATAAAAGGCTTAAAATAAATAGTAAAATATTATGTATTCATTAAGTGCTTATATCTTAAGCAAATATAACTTATTTTTAATGATTTCCTATATGATAATCAAAAGATGTTTACTGTGTGCTCTGTATAAGCCAGGTACTGTGCAAAATGCTACATAGGATTTATTTTTTATTTAACCATTACAATTCTGTTTTGCAGATGATGAAGTGGATACACAGGTTAAAGTCAGTATTTCAGGGCATCATATTTAAACTGTATGTTGGTTATCATTAATCAACGTATTTATAATTTCTCTATTTAGCTCTATTTTTTCTTTGCTTTTGCTCTGACATAGTTATTAGCCTTTGGCAGTGGAATACATAAGCTAAGGTATTATTGGGGATGCACTGATTAATAGCTATTCCCTTTATCCTGTATTGTAAATAAATTTGGGTTCAATAGACAAATATATGTATGGATTTTTTTAGAAGACCAAAAATATTTGCCAAGATGAAGATGGAAATAAGAACTGAGGCACATAAAATTATTAACTAAGGAGACTTTCTTTAAATAGCCATTATAGCTTTTTTCTTGTTTGATATAAATTGGTAAAGTCAAGAACTTTTTGGGTTCTAGTTATGATGCCATACCTAGTATGAATTTTATTCTCTAGTCATAAACAACTATAAAACCTGGAGAAAATATAAAATCACAGTTTTGTCAAATAAAAGAAAGGATCAATGTTTGGATGTCAGTAAGTACAGCATTTAGAGAAATAGAAGTCCAAAGAAGAATGAAACATAGAGAAGAAATCCCTGCTAAAAGATCTTCATTAAATTGGACTGTGGCTGGTTTCTTTGGTCCTTGACTGAATTCTAAGCTATACATGGATAGGATGCCCTTTGGTAGTTTAGAAGACAAAAACTGCTGGGGTTTTGGTTGCTGTGCAAATACTCTAGAAGTTGCACAGCAGAGATATTGAGGATTGGGTCCAAAGAGAGATCTGACAAGTACCATGGGCATTCAGTTAAAACATTAGTACACAGAGGTTATCTTAACGATAAGTTCTCAAGAATAAGGGCAAAGCTAAGATGCACCCACTGTAATAAAGTTTAAAAAACAAGTCTGACAAAATCAAGATGATCCACCAATAATTTAAATTCCTTCTAGAACAAAATTGAAAACCCTATTGAGGCTGATAGGAGAGTATATAGTCTCTATAGCATTTTATCTGCAATGTATGGCATACAAAATAAAATTTTATAACATGCTAATAACGAGCAGAATACTGACCTATACTCAAAAGTACAAATATTCAATAGAAGCAGATTAGGATGATCCAGATATCAGGTTAGCAAAGACTTCAAAATAGCGGCAATTAATATGTTAATAAAAGAGAGGAAAGAAATATGGCAAAAGACAGATTATTTGAAAAGAGATTAAGAATCAGATATGTATTCTATAACATAAAAATACAAAGTCTATAATTAAGAAGTCATTACATGAATTTAAAAAAAATGCATTATGTGGTTTTAACAGCAGGCTCAAGAAAGCAGTATTCAAGATTAGTTACTTCACATGCAGATCTATAGAAAACACCCAACACAGAGACACACAGAGAATAATATTTTTATGTTTAATTTTAAGAGTGGAATGGACCATGAGAAATAGGTGGAACATAATCAAAAGTTCTAAAATGTGTGTACTTTAAGTTCAAGAAGGAAAAAAAGAAATAAAATAGTTTAAAAAAAAGTATTTAAGGAAATAATACCTTAAAGTTTTTTATTGAAAATTCATAGTAAGCTCAGTAAGCCCATACACGGTAACCTTAAAGAAAACCATACATAGCCAGACACATAATGGTATGATTGCTGGTATTAAATGTAATGAAAAATATCTCAAAAACAGCTGAAAAACAAAGAAAAATTCATGGGTAAAACAAAATGAATAATTGCTCACTTCTCATGCAAAGGTTAAAGACCATAGGACAGCAGAATCAAACTTTTAAAATTCCAAAGGAAGAATTTTGAACATGGGTTGTAAGTAAGCTATTGGAAATGCAAGAGAAAATGGAAACCCAATACAAATAAGCCACAAAGACAATGCATCAAATGACTAAAGATGATAAAGGTTGAGATCACACTTGTGGTGCATATGTGAAGGGTCAGGAGAAATCTTCTAAATACGGATCAAAATTGTTTTCACATAGTAAATGAGAAAATATCATGAATGTTACATTAATCAGGTGGATGAAAATATCTCCGATTGTATGGGAAGCCCGCACACTGTACTCCAAGCCTGAATCATTGTACACAGTTATGACTCAATAAAAAATAATTAAAAATTAAAAAAAAAAAGAAATGAAAACATTAAAGAAAAACCAAAAACAACTTCTGGAAAAGAAGAATTCATTTAAGTAATTGCAAAGCACAGTAGAAAGCCTTAGGAATAGGCTTGATCAAGTAGAAGAAAGAATCTCAACTGGAAAACAATACCTTTCTGTAAACAAGTCAGTTGAAGAGAAAGAACAAATAAACGAGGAAACAAAGCCTACAAGATATGTGGGACTATGTAAAAAGGCCAAATTTAAGAATCATAGACATCCCTGATGGTGAAGAAGAAAATTCACAAAGGTTAGATAATGTATTTGAAGGTATTATTGATGACAATTTCCCAGACCTTGCTGGAAATCTAGATATCTAGATACAAAAGCATACAGGACTCCCGGGAGAGTCATCATAAAGAGGCATTCACCACAACACATAATCTTTAGGCTGGCCAAAGTAAAGACAAAAGAGTCACTTCTGCCAGTAGTAAGGTGAAAACAGGAGACAATTTACAAAGGAAAATCAATCAGACTAACTACAGACTTCTTGACTGAAACTCTACAAACCAGGAGGAGCAAGGGCACATCTCCAGTCTTCTAAAACAGAATAATGGCCAGCCTAGAATCTTGTATCTTTCAAAACTATGTTTGTTATTGATATACGAAGGAGAAATCAAGATATTCTTGGACTAGCATTTGCTGAGGGAATTTGCAAAGAATAGACCTGCCCTGCAGGAAGTACTCAGACTTGCATTATACAGTGATCAGTATAATAGACACTCACCAGTGTAAAACCATCCAAAGGCCCAAGTTCAGAACCAGGGTACCACAATGGCCTAAGAGGTAAAACAAATAAATATTCAACAAGATTAACAAAAATCCACATGTATGGATTTTTGGATCCATACAATATGTATCAATACTTTCAGTAAATGCGAATGAATTCCCCATTGAAGAGATATAGGCTGGCTAAATGGATTTAAAAAAACAAAACAAAACAAAAAAAAGCCAAGTATCTACTGTTTACCGGAAATACATCTTACCCACAAGGACTCATTTAGACTCAAGATGAAAAGATGGAAAACAAAATTCTATGCAAATGGAAATCAAAAGAAATCTGGTATAACCATTCTTATATAAGATAACATTGACTTCAAATCAGCAAAAGAAAAGGAAAAGATGCTTACTATATAATGGTGAAGGGAACAATTCAACAAGTAGACTTAACAATCTTAAATATTTATGCACCTAACAGTGGAGTGCCCAGATTCATTTGATTTAAGTAGATGGATAAATAATGGCACCGTAATTGCTGGGGACTACAACACCCCACTGACATAACAGAACAAACCCTCCAAACAGAAAACAAAAACAAGAGAACTCTAGAACAAATGGACCTAACACATTGACAAAACATTTCACTCCAAAATGGCTGAATATATGGTTTTCTCATCAACTCATGGAACATTCTCTAAGATTGAGATCACATCCTAGGCCACAAGACATGTCACAAAAAAATTTTTAAGAATAGAAATATACCATGTGTCTTCTCAGACCACAGTGAATAAAATTAAAAATCAACTCCAATGGAAACACTCATCCCTACACAAAGTCATGAAAACTAAAAAACTATTGCTGAATGATAGCTGGGTCAATGAATAGATAAAGATAGACATCAAAAGATTCTTTGAACTAAATGATAATGGGGACAGAAGTTAATAAAAATCTATGGGATACAGTAAAAGCAGTCCTGAGAGGAAAACATATAACCTTCAATGCACACATCCAAAAGATAGATCACAAATCAGCAATCTCATGAATTGTCTTCAAGGGACTAGAAAAGGAAGAGCAAACCATTCCCAAACACAGCAGAAGGAAAAAAAACTCAAAGATCAGAGCAGAGGTAAATGAAATTGAGAACAAAAGAACTGTACAGAAGATTAATGATACAAAAAGTTTGCTCTTTGAAAAGAAAGAAAATTAACAAGCCTCTAGCTAACCAGATTAATCAGAAACAAGAGAAAGGACTCTATTAAACTCAATTAAAAATGAAACAGGGAAAATTATAATTGCTATCATGGAAATACAAAATATCATCGTGGAATACCATAAAAATCTGTATGCTCACAAACTTGAAAACATGGTGGAAATGGACAAATTTTTGGAAATGCACAACCTCTCTGTGCTCAATCAGGAAGATGTATAATTCCTCATTAGCCCAATATCAAGCAATAAAAATACCTTTCAACAACAACAAAAAAATCTTGGACCAGATGGTTTCACACCCAAATTTTACCAAACCCACAAAGAAAAACTTGTACCTATACTACAGAAGTTATTCCTTGTCATTGAGAGAGAAGGACTCCTCCCTAACTTATTCTACAAAGCCAATACCCCCTGATAACAAAACCAAAAAAGGACACACTACAAAAGAATGCTACAGACCAGCATCCCTTACGAAAACAGATGCATAAATTCCCCATAGAATTGTAGCAAACCAAATTCAGCTGCATATCAAAAAAATAATTCATTACAAAAAGTGGGCTTTATCCCAGAAAGGCAAGAATTGTTTGATATGCACAAATCTATAAATGTAATACTGCACATAAATAGATCCAAAAAGAAGGACCATATCATCCTTTCAATAGATACAGAAAAAGTTATCTGACAAAATTCAGTACCTTTTTATTGCCAAGCTTAATTTTTTTTTATTTTTTTGTTTTTTTGCAGTTTTTGGACGGGGCTGGGTTTGAACCTGCCTCCGGTATATGGGGCCAGCGCCCTCCTCCTTTGAGCCACAGGTGCCGCTCTATTGCCAGTCTTATTTCATTGAAACTTCATTGCGTTCACTACAGAAGACTTTTTGGGAGATCTTGTGTCACAGTTTAAATTTTTCGAGGTAACCATTTGATGCTTGGAAATCTGCCACTCTGAATTCCTATGCAGATTTTTTAGCAAATTTTTGGATCATGGACCCAGATACTAAGGCATTAACTATCTTCATTTGTTGTAACCAGCTTGGTGTGTCTTCATTGACTTAATAGAGGGAAGTTTTTCCTCCTTTTCTGCTGTAGGTCACTGCTTTCCTTACTGTATCTTTCCAGAAACTCATGTTTAAGTTTTTGGATATTGCTACCTGTGTTATTACTAACTGTCTTTCTTTGGCTACTGCTTTCCAGAAAATGTAGATCAACCTTTTCCTTCAGTGTCAGTTCTTTGAGTTCTTTTCTTTGGGCCATAATGTCTCAATTAATTATAAAATTTTTTGGTAATTGTAAATTACTGAAGGATGTACCTACAATTCAGACCAACCTTCATGTTGAAAAAATCTGCAACATGTGATAAACAATAGGACATTTATCATAATCCAACAGATGATAATAATAAAATATGAAAGAAGAACTTAGACTAAAGAAAAAAATAATACAACTAAGGGGCAAAGCCCACACCTTCTACCCATTGGTATAGAGTGGATTCAATTGCTTAAGTTATAGAGGGTAAGTTAGTATTGTGTGTCACAATCCAAGTGGTCAAGATACAACTTACAGAAGTGGTCAGTATATAAAGGTCAGTCTTCAATTGAGTACATGTGGTACATGTCTGGAAAATTAAATCAATTTAAGGAGGTGGTCAGTGAAGGGTGGTGGTTATGTAGGTTCTACTGTATATAGTATAAGGCTGAATATTATTTCACTGTGTATAGATGCTGTATTTTCTTTATGCATTCAGTTATTGATGGAATCCTAGATTAATTCTCTATCTTGGATATTGTGAATAATGCTGCAATGAAATGTCTTTTTGGCATACTGATTTTATATCCTTTAGATCAGTGGTTCTCAACCTTCCTAATGCTGCAACTCTTAAATACAGTTCCTCATATTGTGGTGACCCCCAACCATAAAATTATTTTCATTGATACTTCATAACTGTAATTTTACTACTGTTATGAATCATAATGTAAATATCTGATATGCCGGATGTATTTTCATTGGCCACGACCCACAGGTTGAGAACCGCTGCCTTAGATATATATATCTAGTCTGGGTCATATATACATGTAGTAGTTCTGTTTTCAATTTTCTTTTTTTCATTATTATTTTATTTCTTCTTCTTTTTTTTTAGTAAACATTAATGTGAGGGTACAGTTAGGTTATAGTGTTTGTATTTGTTAGGTAGAGTCCCTATTGTAGTTGTGTTTTCACCCAAGTATGCCATTACCCTTACATTGTGCCTGTTAAGTGGGAGAACACCAACCTCCCTTCCTCCTCCCCTCATGCCCCTGCCATCTGTCCCTCCTCGCAATTTGAATTGAATGAGTTTTTCTTTTTGAGGGGTATGTATTAGATCCTGTACTGGCTTCATGTTAGTATTCAGTACACTGGGTATTTGCTTTTCCATTTCTTGTAATACTTTACTAAGAAGTTAAGAGTTGTGTTTCAACTATATTCAGGTTAATACAGAAGATGTAAAGTCCCCATCTTTCATTGTGACTGAATAGTAATCCATGGTAAAAACATACTACAGTTTATTAACTCATTCCTGGGTTGATGGGCATTTAGGTTGTTTCCACATCTTAGCAATTATAAATTGAGCTGCGATAAACATTCTATGGCAAATTTTCTTATGATAAAATGATTTATTTTTCTTCTGGGTAAATGCCCAGAATAGTAATGGAATTGAAGGATCAAATGGAAGATCTATTTTCAGTTCTTTGAAGAGTCGCCATACTTCTTTTCAAAAAGAGTATATTAGTTTGCCGTCCTACCAACAGTCTAAAAGTGTGCCCATCTTTGCACCAGTATCTGCACCTTTGTGACTTTGTGATATGGGCTTTTCTTACTGAGGTTAGGTGATATCTCAGGGTAGTTTTGATTTGAATTTCTCTGATGATTAGGAGCGATGAGCATTTTTTCATATGTTTGTTAGCCATTTGTCTATCTTCCTCAAAGAAGGTTCTGTTCATGTCTCTTGCCCAGTGATAGACAGGTTTGTTTGTTCTTTTGTTGTTGATTACTTTGAATTCTCTGTAGATTCTAGTTATCAACCCTTTGTCAGATTTATAATATGCAAATATCTTTTCCCATTCTGAGAATTATCTGTTTGATTTAATTATTCTCTTAGGTATGCAGAAGTTTTTTAGCTTAATAAGTCCCATTCCTTTATTTTTGTTGTTGTTGTGATGGCTGCTGAAGTCTTTGTCATAAAATCTTTCCCCAGAGACCGGGAGAGGAACGGAGAGAGCTTCTCTCTCCCCACTTGAAATCTCTCCCTCTACCAGGAGCTTTGGTGTTTTCTGTATTCTTTTCTGTAAATCAATTCTGTCTTACCACGGAGGGTGGGGGGGGGGAAATAATGTAATGAAGAATAATAAAATACATGTATTTAGAAAAAAAAAAGAAAAGAAAGACAAATATGTGTAAGCATCTAAAAAAAAAAGAAAAAAAAGAAAAAAGACAAACACAAATATGTAGGACAAAATGTTAACCATCAAACTCTACATGATGAGAATAGGAAGACGCTACTTTCTAGGTATTTGAAAATATTCGCAGAAGGAAGCAGAATTTGAAAAGCTCTGAAATCAACCAATTCTGAGAGCCAGGTCAGTTTAGAGAGATTATGAAACATAGATACCAAAACCTAATGCTAGCATTTACCAGTGATGTCCTCAAAAATTCAAAGCAAATGACAAAGTACAATAAGAAAATTTAAAAATGAATTACTAAATTATGGGACCTGAAGAAAAGGACTCCAGCTGACAAAACAGTGAAAGACGCTTATTTCATGTACAACATAAAGGATCTCTGATTCAGAGTAAAGCCACAGTGCAATCAAATGGGAGGGGAGAAGTTTTACGATTTTCATCAAGGGCCAGGGTGGTGCAACTTGACCTTGATGAAAACAGACAGGTCTGGCTGTCACCACGTGCCTTAAATGTTAATGCCTTAAGAAACAGAGGCATAGACAATAACCCCCTGGAAGTTCCAAATTGTTATGATATGGAATTCTATGATACAGAGTTAGTTATAAAATAAACCAGGATAAAGTAGCCAGCCTGCTTGCCCCTCAGAAACATTAACCAGCCTCTGACATCACTGTTACAAAAACACTGCTTCTTGAGAGAACCCCATAACCACGTAAGGGCTCACATCCTCCACACCTACTGATAAAGATTTTCTCATACCTGATGATGACGCACTGGTTCTCCCTGTCAATGATCATGTTTCTGTACATACTATCTGCAAGGGCATAGATATGTGGTGGGTTTTCATACTGGGCCTAGAACAGAAAAGAACAAAAACAAAACCATGGTCAGATAGAAAACGCATTACATTGTTTTCTTGGCCTTAGAAATGCATCCACCACTATACAGTCCCAATGCCTATAATTCTATCTTAAAGGTCGCATGAAACATGAATTTATGAAATGTCCCAGGTCATGAAGGTGGAATTTGGAAGGACTCTTCCACAGGCATTGGCATGATTCAGCCTTCTGGGTGTGACCCACATCTCCAGCCATTCCAGCGCCACACCCTGACACCCTAACACGCCTCTGCAGATGACATTGCGTTTCTAAATGCTGCTGAACACACCTGGACACCTCTCGTAGGAGAGGCCTCCTGAACACCTGGATCTGACTTCTAGAATTCCAAATTCCTATGTAATTTCTTTCTAAGAGGCAAGTTGCAGAGTCTAAGACCTCAGAAGGAATTAAGAGAGACTATCCATTAATGAAAAGAAAAACTGAAAATTTTCCATAAGAAGAAAGGAACCATGGGTTTGTTTTTTTTTAAAAAAATGAACTATTTCAGCCAATTGCTCCCCACCCCCCAAATTCTATTGAGGGGAAAAAAACATCCTACCACACCAAGGCATTCTCCTGGGTTTCTGATTTAGCCTCATTGGATACCTTAGCTTTACCTAGACATAAAACCAAGTAATTTTTTCATATTTAATAAGTTCTCGGGCCCACTTCAGCTCTGTTTTCAATTTCTCAGTACCCACCTTCATGACAACCTCAATTATTACTAAAGAGAAAAATATTTTGAGGGGTATCTAGCTGGTGAAAGAACACCCCTTGAATTCAAGGTTATCGAACCTGAAAGAGTGAAGAGGATACCAGATCCAGAATGAGAACATATTTAGACTCTGTCTTTCCCCTCAGCGGTCCCCGCCTCTAAGGTAGGGATAAGAACGCACAGGCTGCAAAATTTCACAAAGTAACCAAGATGATGGATGGGAAAGTAATTTATTTTCTAAGAAAAGGTAAAGCATACTTTATTTAACCCACCTTACAGCCTTATTATGCAATGACTTACTATAGATAAAGGGGCCTTCCCAAGAAGCTGCCACTTGTGGCCACGCTCTGGAAGGTGAGCTCAGTGGCCAGGGCTAGAGAGAGGGGGCTGTGACGTCTACGCACACATCGAGCATTGGTGCATCTGGTGCCAAGTGCTCTCCCCGACTTGTGGGCCTGGAGCTCACGAGGGAGATTGCCCAGTGAGGGCTGGAGCCTATTCCTGGGACTTGTTAACTAAAGAGCTCTATATAGGAACCAAAGGAATATGTTACCTGTGCCTTCACCTTACATTAGGAAGGGGATGGGATATCAGGATAAGGTCTTAGATGCGCTTCTTCTAGCCCAGACGTTTTTTTTTTTTTAGGATTATTTTTAATACTTCTTTGAAAACAGGAAAGTAGAGGATTATAAGAAAGAAAAGTGGTTAGAAAATGAAAGGAAATGGGGTGGAGAGAACGCTATGGGCAATGGAGGGAAAGGTGTGGTCAAGCTGCTGCCCAGTATGGCTTCGAAATGGGGGGACTAAGTTATAATTGATCTCCGCACCTCAGTCTACATTTTCCAAACTGGTTTCCCATCTTGGCACAGCTGCCTGTGAGAACCAGGGTAGGCATAGCCTCTACCCGATCCTTCCCTTCCCGACACCCTGCGAGTCAGTCCGAACCGACTTCAACCCCTGGCTTCACCACTCAGGACATTCTAGTCCCTCATCTCTCTGAGCCTCAGTTTCCTCATCTGTGAAATGGAGACAGAGCGTAAGACACAGCCAGCATCCAGGACTGTTTTATTATTTCAGCAAGCGTAACTTAGTATGTGGCCCTCGGTAAATACCAATTTTACAACACTCTGTTACCTTTAGCAGAAACGATAGACATATTTTTAAAAATTCGATAATACGTCTTTAAACAGAACACTTCAAAGGATGCATGGCCTAAAAGGGTCATGTATGCAGCAACCCTTTCCAGAAAACTGGCAAGAAACACTTCATACACAGCACTTCCATCGACCGCGCCTTGGCCGTCACTGAAGACTCGGGAGCCAGCTATGTGCCTGTGGCCCCAGGCCCCACTGGTCAGGACACCAGGGCAGGGCAGGCCTCTGCTGACAGTGCTTCTCTTGTGCTGGGCTCCCATAAAGGCAGCATTATCAAAGGTCTCTTGCGTGGCAGCCTCCTTCGGCTCCAGCGACCAGCACCATTCATCTGGCAACAATGGGGTGGGCTCCTGCTCTGGGTAACTCGCTTTCCACTTCAACTGATGAATTTGTGTGGGCTCTCTTTTGTTTGTTTTCCAGGGGTCAGGATTAATGAATGCTCTTGTGCTTCTGTAGCAAAGAAAAGAGGGAAGGAAAAGGAAAGGAAAAAGATGCAGAGACGGGGAAGTGACGAACCTCAGAATAAAATACACTGATGATGATTACACAACTGAAATGGCTATGGAACAGAATAGGGGCCAGGGTCAGATTAATAAGGGAACTAATAAAAGATTCATTTTTTATGTTCAAGTCACAGCCACAGCTTAATTAAGGTTCTGATTCTAGACAATGGTTGCCATTACCCTACTTATTTTTTACCTGTTACTGACTTGGATTCCTTAGACTTCTGCGGCATGTGTGGAAACAAAAAGATCTCTCAAGCTGGAGGATCGTACATGCCATTTAACTTAGAGTGCATACGTGCGTATACAAGGCTCATCCTATGGTTTTTGAGCTGTCATCTAAAGGGTGGCACATTATCAAAAAGCAAACGATGCCATTTACTTGAGCTTCCTCAATAAATAATTCATAATAAGAAAATGAAAATGTACTAACTTCAAGAAAAGCTATGTACCCATCATAAAAGCCCTAAACACAACAGTAATTCATGGGACATGTAACTTACCGCTCCTTGGTACATTTCAATTTCCTTTTCCCCGAAATAGGGCATCTGCTTGAAGGGGTTGACTGAGATTAATACGGATCCTATGTATGTCTGAATTTAAACTCAGTTAAGGTCCATCATTAATCTTCCCAGCTGCAAATTTTTCAAATCAAGTAACCAGATGTTATCAAGAATTCGTAGCCATTGGTTAAGTGGAAAGCTTGTGTACTTGTTTTCTAAAAGACCACAAGTAAAGACCAAAGCAATTATCCAATCAGTTCAGGCTTTGCTCTTCCTTGGGATAAGTAATGAATTTAATTACTAAGGTGCCACGAAAAGAAATTGTTATTTGAAATGAATTAAAGCATATCATTTTAAGATCAGTGACAGGTACAGCAAGGAGAAAAGAAAACAAAGTAAAAATGGTAAGGAGTGAAAAAGCTGTTATCATTCCTCTTTTCAAATGATATGTATTTTTTCCTTGGAACTGCCAGATCTCTTAGTAGATTAAAAACATTTGTAATTGTTTAACAAATAGAAGGATCCACGATGGACTAAACAGGCCAGCTCTCCAGAAGCTTAGGGGACTAGGGTAGTATCAATAAGATAATTTTCAGGGAAGAAAACTACAAATCCATATGAATGGGGTTTAGGGGAAGAAAATATTATTACCACTTGGGGAATCTAGGAAGGCCCCTCAGAGAGGATGTGTCTATGCGAGCGAGGCCTTAAAAGTTTGACACATTTGCATGTGCCCAAACCAATAGATTATTATAACATAAAAAATAGTCCCCTGTATTCCTTCAACAATCAATTAATTTGATTCAGATGCTTACAACATGCCCAGCTCTGTTTTAAATGCTTGGAGTACTGCAGTGAACAAAATACACAGAATAGATAAAACTCCTTGCTCTCACAGAGGAAAAAAATTGTCCAAAGGAAAACAAAAATAAAAATACACCCTCAAAATTGTTTCTTTTAATCACTGATTTCAAAATGTTTAGACATTTTACAAATAAGTAGTTAAACAAAAGGTTATTTACAAATAAACAGATGAAGACTTAAATCTATGAAATTTCCACCCCAGGGGTACATTTATATATTTATATATTAGGAGCTATGTGTTAAAACAGGACAGCCCTGGGGGTCCAGTCTGAATACTTGGTGCCCTAAGCCTAGTTCCACTCTGAGCTTGGGCAAGTCACATCGCTGAGCTATGCTTAATGGATGATAGAGATAAAATAGGACCTACCTAATAGCCATGCCATGAGAATGAAATGAAATAATCAATACAAAATGCTCTGCACAATGTCTGGCATATAGTAGATGCTATTTCCTTAATTCATATCCTCTAAGACGCATGTTTTGTTATATGTTAATATCTCTGAAATCAGGACTCATGTTTCAAGGGTGGCCTCTAAGTTTTAATTTTAGATGCAGCAGTATTATTTGTTATTACTAAACCCAGATGAATGTGGAATGGATCATATAGTTTTAAAGAAATAATAATACCTGCACACAAAGGTAAGCACGTGGAATGTCTTGACTGGCATTTTGCCTCCTTTGCCACTGACCAGAAAGATCTGACTTGGAAGAGTTGAACATGAATTAGCAGCAGAGGTGAGGTGGTTTTAAGAACGCACCAGACGTAGCCAGTTCTGGGAGAAATGCTGGTGTAACTTAAGAGTTATGAAGAGTTTGGAGATTGGAAAATGTATTTCCCATCGTCAAAATCACATGAAGCCAGTGATAGGGTTTTTTTTCATTGGTGTTTTTTTAGACAGAGACTCACTGTGTGCCCTGGGTTTAGTGCTGTGGCATCATAGCTTACAGCAACCTCAAACTCTTGAGTTTAAGTGGTCTTCTTGCCTCGGCCTCCCAAGTAGCTAGGATTACGGGCACCTGCCTATTTTTCAGAGGTGGGGTCTCCCTCTTGCTCAGGCTCGTCTCGAACTGCTGAGCTCAGAAGATCCACCTGCCTCGGCTTCCCAGAGTGCTAGGATCTCAGGCATGAGCCACTGCAACCAGCCCAAAGCCAATAATAGATTACCGGCCTACCTTTTTGAGATAAAATTTAGGACAGATCAACGTACTATTAAAGTTGTTAAGCAGATAAGAAATGAATATGACGTGGTTGTGAAGAATCTGCAGGGGAGGATAAAGCTAATGCAACACACACACACGTTTACATGGTACTTGACTAAGCACCTAACAACAATCCTATTACTATTAATCCTATTTGACTACAGCTTGAGTAGTCAAAGCATTATCTGAAATGCTTAGGACCAGAAGATTTTTGGATTTTACCTTTTTTTTTTTTTTTTTTTTCCAGATTTCAGAATATTTGCATCACACTTACCAGTTTAGCATTCCTAATCTAAAATCCAAAACCCGAACTGGTCCAATGAGCATTTTCTTTTCTTTTCTTTCTTTCTTTTTTTTTTTTTTTTTGGAGACAGAGTCTCACTATGTCGCCCTTGGTAGAGTGTCGTGGTGTCACAGCTCACAGCAACCTCAAACTCTTGGGCTTAAGAGATTCTCTTGCCTCAGCCTCTCAAGTAGCTGGGAAAATGAGCATTTTCAACGTTGGCATTCAAAGAGTTTGGGAGCTTGGCACATTTCCAATTTAATTTTTGGATTAGGTAAACTCAACCTGTACGAGGAAACTGAGGCATACAGAAATTTTAAAACTTGTTCAAAGTCACAAGCTAGTAAATGACAGAGCTGTCATTCAAACCCAGGCAGTGCAGATCAGGCAGTGGGAGGCCAGAGTCTACACTTAAAAAAAACCCAAAGGCTTGGCGTCTGTGACTCAACCGGCTAAGGCGCCAGCCATGTACACCTGAGCTGGTGGGTTAGAATCCAGCCCGGGCCCACCAAACAGCAATGACGGCTACAACCAAAACACGGCCGGGCGTTGTGGTGGGCGCCTGTAGTCCCAGCTACTTGGGAGGCGGAGACAAGAGACTCACTTGAGCCCAGGAATTGGAGGTTGCTGTGAGCTGTGATGCTACAGCACTCTATCCAGGGTGACAGCTTGAGGCTCTGTCTCAAAAAAAAAAAAAAACCCAAAACAATGTCCCACTCTGTTGCCCAGTGGCATCACCGTAGCTCTTGTAACCATGATTTCCTGGGCTCAAGTGATTTTTCCTGCCTCAGTCTCCCCAGTAGCTGCAAGTGCAGGTCATGCCACTATACCCAGCTACATTTTTTATTTTTTGTAGAGATGGAGTCTTGTTATGTTGGCCAGTCTGATCTTCAACTCCCAGCCTCAAACAAAGCCTCCTGGCCTCAAGCAAGGCTTGGTCTCCCAAAGTGCTCAGTGTACAGGCCAGAGCCAGCATGCCCGGCCCCCAGAGTTCACATGCTTAATCAACAAGCTATAATGTCTTTCTAAGATAAGCAGAGATTGTTGTATTATTATTATTAGCAGAGTTGCCAGATTTAGCTAATAAATATCCAGAATTTCAAGGTCAGATAAAAAATGAAGAACATTTTAGTCTCAAATAAGTATGCCCCCCACAGCAATATTTGGGACACACTTGACCTATAAGTTATTTGTTGTTTATCTGAAATTCAAATTTAACCAGGAGTCTTGAATTTTATCTGGCAACCCTATATTGGCAGGGCAAGAATTAAATGCAGGGTGGGGGTTGGGGGTTGGGTTAGATAACTCTATGTTCTCTTCTAACTTAGATTCTGTGATGCTTTGTGTACTCAAAAATCTATCTCCCTGGCCAGGGCAGTGGCTCACGCCTGTAATCATACCTAGCACCCTGGGAGGCTGAGGCAGGTGGATTGCCTGAGCTCACAGGTTCTAGACCAGCCTGAGAAAGAGCGAGACCCCCTCTCTTCAAAAAACAAAACAAAACAAAAAATAGCCAGGCGTTGTGGTGGACGCCTATAGTCCCAGCTACTTGGGAGGCTGAGGCAAGAGAATTGCTTAAGCCCAAGAGTTTGTGGTTGCTGTGAGCTATGATGCCACGGTGTTCTACCAACGGTGACATAGTGAGATGCTGTCTCAAAAAAAAAAAAAACTTAGCTAAATCAGAATAATTTAGGCAAGAGAATTTAATTTAGCTTCAAAGGATAGAGGACGTATCAGATATTAAACTGATAAGAACAGATACTACACATGATCTTAGCCAAAAGGCCGAGAAGTGATATTTTAGCTTCAAAGGAAATAAACATGTTTTATTTATTTCCAGGGGAGAGTTTGGCCTAATTGGTTTACCCAAACAATTTTCACCTTTTCTTTTTTTTTTTTTTTTTGAGACAGAGCCCTCAAGTTGTCGCCCTGGATAGAGTGCCGTGGCATCACAGCTCACAGCAACCTCCAATTCCTGGGCTCAAGCGAGTCTCTTGCCTCCGCCTCCCAAGTAGCTGGGACTAGAGGCGCCCGTCACAACGCCCGGCCATTTTTTGGTTGCAGCCGTCATTGTTGTTTGGCGG
>CAUYRH010066857.1:0-11466 GCA_963574655.1 Perodicticus potto | reverse complement strand
TTATGAGGAAGACTGCCGTGGCAATAGCAACGATAGCAGTAATAAACAAGTGGGATTTAATTAAACTTCTGTACAGCCAAGGAGACAACAACCAAAGCAAATAGACAACCTACCCAATGGGAAAGGATATTTGCACATTTTGAACCTAACAGAAGTTTAATAACCAGGATCTATACAGAACTTCAATTAATCTACAAGAAAAAAACCAACAATCCCTTACGTCAATGGGGATGAGAGATGAGTAGAATCTTCTCTAAAGACTACAGACAAATGGCCTTTATTTTTATTTATTTTTTATTTTTTCCAAGACAGTTTTACTTTGTCACTCTCAGTAGAGTGCTCTGGCATCACAGCTCACAGCAACCTTGTTAAACTCTTAGCTTGCCTCAGCCTCCCAAGTAGCTGAGACTATAGGTACCTACCTTAATGCCCAGCTATTTTTAGAGATGAGATCTCACTCTTGTTCAGGTGGTCTCAAACTCATGAACTCAGGCAGTCCACCCGCCTCAGCCTCCCAGAGTGCTAGGATTACAGGTGTGGGCCACCGCGTCCAGCCCCTAAATCATTTTTTTGTGACCTCTTATCGATACTTTAAAGCATACAGTTAAGTACAGAATATATAATAAATCACCATCTACCCATCACCCCACTTTCTGTCTTATAAGTCTTTAATATTCTATCACTTTATCTATCTTCACCTATGTGAATATATCTTATAGTCTCCTTATTATAGTTAGGGACTATTCCAGTATCTTTACCAACCAAATATTCATTTTCCCAAAACGACCCTCTGCTGTGGCAACCCTCTAATTGTCTTGAACATGACTGATATTTGCCAGATTTTATTCTTCTCTTCTTTTTTCTTCATTGTCCTATCCTACTCTTAGTAAACTTTATTCATTCCACTTCCATAATATTTCTAAAATGTCTTTCCTCCTTTTCAAGTCCTCCATAACAAGTCCTCTAGCTCAAGCTACATGGTCTCTTGCCTAGACTATTATAAGACCCTTAAGTTGCCTCCCAGACTCTATCTGTTATCCCCTACTCTACTCCACTTCTCTCTAATTTAATCCATGAAACTACTATTTGATCTTTGTTGTTATTGCCTCCACTGGGAATAAGATTCAAATTAAATTATAGATCTTTCAGAAAAAAGTGCTCATGTGTTTATATATTGTGGGAGCCATGATCCTCATTTAAAACTTTTGCACTACCCACAAGAAAGAATAAACTTTCTAAAACAGCATCTAAAAACATAATACCCAGGAATAAATCTAACAAAATATATATTAAAAGACCTCAGTACAGAGAAATTCAAACGTAAATAAAAAGGATATGCTACTTAAAAAAAATTATTGTAAATAGGCTCTTTTAATGGACCTTTCCCAGCCTATTGAAATCTTACACATAGGATATATTGTATAATATGTGATAATTTATAGTGCTGGTTTCAAGATCTGTTCTTCCTATTCAAGTGCTTTATAACATGCTCCTACTACATACATTTTTTTTGTGGATATTTTCAGAAAAAAATAGACTATGTTATATATGAACTTAATATAAAATACATATAGTATTTGAAATAGTTTCAAACAATGATAAGTTTTTTTATTTAACTTTCCCATGAATACATTTATAAATTCATCAATTGTGAAATTCTCAACTTGAACTGCAAAAAAACTGAAATAAACTTGACATAGAAACATCTTTGATATTAAACTTTTACGTCTCGTAGCAATCGAGATTCAAAAAGAATCCAAATGAGATTCAGAAAAACTTAGCATTTTATAATGTTACACATAGAAACAACAATTAGGACATCTTGTGATTTTCATTCTCAATTAAACCAACAGGAACAACTATATTGGGGCTGAGTGTGCCTGAAAAAAATGATGACAGATTAAAAGAAAAATGAGTCAAAAGGTATTAGATAAAATATTATATACTTTCAAAAATATGCCACAAAAAATGAACATGAGATTATTTTCCTAAAACCCAAAAGAATTAAAACAAAGCAAAGAAGATAATAAATGGGTTGGAAAAAATACATAAAAAGCATACAACATCAATTCTTTGTTTTCTTTTTATTTTGTTAATTTCAAAGTAAACAATGAGAAAATCTGAGACAAGTACATAACAAAAAAATGCTTATTTGGAAGTCAGTAAGCAGTGTCAGTCATTTTATCAGTTCCTTTATTGCTTTTCAGTTTATTATCTTTTTGAACATTCATTCAGCTGACATTTGGGTCCAGTAAGTCACAAGCATAATCAAACAAAAGTAGTGACTACTTAAAACAATTACAAAGACCAACCCAAACTATTAAGTTTCTAATAAAGGGCTAACAATGAGAATCTACAAAAGACTCAAGAAAATCATCAAGAAACTACAACAACAACAAAAACCCATTAAAATATGGGCAAAAGACATAAACAAAAACTTTTCAAATGAATTATACTAGTAGCCAATAAACTCATGAAAAATTCTCAATGTCTCTAATTATCAGGGAAATGAAAATCAAAAACTACAATGACATATATCCTAATTCCAATGAGAACGGCTTAAAAAGTATTTAAAAGGTTCCAAACAACAGGTGCTGGAATGCACGCAAAGAGAAAGGAACTGTTATACACTGTTGGTGGGACTGCAAACTAGGACAACCAGTATGGATAATTGTATAAAGGTGCCTCAAAACACTTGAAGTAGACCTACAATTTGACGCAGCAATACCAAAGGAAAAAATGTCATTCTATAAATAGGACTCCTGCATTTGAATGTTTATAGTAGCACAATTGATAATCTCAAAGATGTGGAAACAACCTAAGTGCCCACCAATACATGAATGGATTAATAAAATGTGGTAGTAGTAGTACCATGGAGTACTACTTCGCCATAAAAAAGTTATCATCTAGTATCTTCTGTGACAGCCTGGATAGAACTGGAAATCATTATTTTAAGGGAAATGACACTTAAATGGAGAAACAAATACATGTACTTGATACTAGATTGGAACTAATCAATCAACATTTAAATGCACGTATGCAAGTAAATCTCAATGAAAATCAAGCTGGGAGGAAAAGAGAGGAGGAGATGGTTAAATTCATATGTATTGGACACAGTGCACACTATCCAGGTAGAGGGCACACCTAATTTTGACTAAATCTGTACAAAAACAAAGTATGTAAACAAAACATGTGTATCCCCTAATATTCTCAAATTAAAAAAGGAAAAAAAGAATATATGAGTGCTATCTGGAAAGTATTCAGCCATGTATGTCTCTAATTTTCATATTACATGGCTGGATACTTTCCTGAAAGCCCTTACATATACTGTTATTTTATTAATTTCAAACCAGAATAGGAAAGAAACTAATCAACAGTTATAGAATGCAAATTTCTCCAGGTCTGGTGATCTTGGGAAGGATTTACCACAATATACAGGAGTGAAATAATTGAGGTTGATAGCTATATACTATATTTATATTTGATCAAGTTGGTAGCATAGTATAACTTTGATGAAGCTCCTGGAAAAATCTCTTCATTTAGTACAGATATAAGTATTATATTAAAAAAAAACTCAATAAGTTTGCTTTGAAAATATGGACTTAAAACCATTTATGAGATCTTCTCTTTCACAAATGGAGGAATATGACTATTTTAGTGCAAAGTAATCATTAAAAATAATGTTTCTGAGATTTATAGATTATACCAACTGCAATTTTATTAATCATTTTCACCAAGAAAATAAATAGAGAGGGTGTAATCATGAACATTATTTTCCTTATTATTTTAATTTTCCAAAGAAACAGACCCAGAAATTAAAGAAAAAATTCACAAATTACATAAAATATTATTTTTACAAATTTCTATTCATCACTTAATTGTGATATAATAAAGCCACACATATTCATCTACTACATTTGTGTCATTTTGATGCAGAAATGACACCGGTATGCATATCTTGCATTTTCAGTTGTAAGATACCAATAATTCAGTCTACTATATTTAGACAAAATACATATTATGTTCTCAAACTTTAGATATGATTATCTGAATTCAAAACATTAATTTAAAAAAAACACAAAATTTTCCTAATGCCTGTTCAATACATCACCAGAACTTCTCTTGAAGAACATAGTCTTAAACCAGACTATCCTGGATTCGGGTAGTAAAAGCTCTACATTATATATAATCAAATTTCAGGACCACCAAACATTTTTACATAAAAAACATTTTATCTTTAGTGAATAGATTTAGAGTAAAACCAGTACATAAATACTGTCAAATATTCAGACAGTTGAATTAGTCATGCTATGGTCTGGATGTTTATATCTCCCCAAATGTCACATGTTGAAATCCTAGCCCCCCGGGCTGTGACATTAAGAGGTGGGCTTTTGGGGAGATACTTAGGTCATAGGAGTGGTGCCGTCATGAATGGGGTTAGTGACCTTACACAATAGCCCAAGAAAAACCCCTTCTGCTTCCACTGTGAGAGGACACAGCAAGAAGTAACCATATACAAGGCAGGAAACCAGCCTTCTCCAGATACCAAATCTGCCAGTGCCTTAATGTTAGACTTTCCAGCCTCCAGAATGGTGAGAAATAAATTCCTGTTATTTATAAGCTGCCTACTTTGGGGTATTTTTTATAGTAGCCTGGACAGACTGAAACACACAATTATCATATTTTAAAATCCCTTAAATTAGGATGTGCTTATTACTGTTATCCTCTCATAGCCACAAACAGCAAGATGACAGTAATCATGAATCGTAGAGAAAATAAAATGAATAAATTTTACAAGGCTCGATGTATAAAAAGCACAGTATACAAGGACTAAGTTAAGAAATTAACATATAGTATATAACTTAAGATAGGTTTTAAGATATACAAGAAATATAAAAGATAAAAACATAATGTTAAAAATTTAGTTTTGTCAAGAATTTATGATTCTAAAATATGTACACTCCAAAATTATCTCAAAGTGTGCAAATCTAAATGATTATAGTTAAAAGAACAAATAGAGAAATCAACAATTTTAATGTCACCTTGAGAAAAATTAGACATACTTCTTTCAGCAATTACCTGTTAAAATAGAATAGTGGTAACTAAAGGGGTAGGTTTGAACAGCGAAACTAACAAGATTGATTTAAGGTAACTTACATAGAATGTTGCATCAAAAATGATTGAATTCTGGTTCTTTTCAAGCACACATGGAACATCATGAACATTTCTGTAATAGGATCTGGATTATACAAACTCTATTTTCTGATGTAAATAAATTCAGTCGGAAAAAATAACAAATACTTTGAAAACCTCTCTATATTTGAATTTTTAAACAAAACACATTTAGATAACTCATAAGTAAAAGGGCAAAAAGGAAAAACTATCAAGTGGTAACTTTAAAATAAAACAAAGAAAATTAAACTAGTAAATATACAATTATTGGAAATTTTTCTAAATTAGAACTTTGTGACAAGTGGAGCTCTTAAGTGTTAATATCAGTTAAGTAAGGATAATAGCAATTATTAAGCTAAGTGTTGCAACATGAGCACTTAGAGAAGATAGTATAAACCTAATAAGTGGGAAAAATAATGTGATAAAGGGAACAGAAGTTAATGAATTGGAAAATTCAGTACTTGATATTGTTTATTTATTTATTTATTTATTTATTTATTGTGACAGAGTCTCACTATGTTGCCTTGGGTAGAGTGCCATGGCGTCACAGCTCACAGCAAACTCCAACACTTGGGCTTAAGTGATTCTCTTGCCTCGGCCTCCCTTGGTAGGGACTACAGGTACCAGCTACAACACCGGCCTATTTTTTTGTTGTACTTGTCATTGTTGTTTGGCAGGCCCAGGCCAGGTGCTGGTGTATGTGGCCAGCCCCTGGCAGTGAGTTACAGGCGCTGAGCCATATTTAACATATTTTATTTAGACCATTTTGTCATTCTAGTGGCATATACTTCTATCATACACTGGGTTTAATTTGGTTATTACTGATGAAGACTGACATCTTTTTATGTATTATTTGACCATCAGTTGTTTGGAAAAATGCTTGTTTAGGTCTTATCCCTCCTATTCCACATATACATTTTATAATTTAACTTACCTTTTTCTTTTTAGAGTTTTTATGGCTTCTTTATATATCCTAAATAAATGTTGTTTGGGAGATATCTATCAATCTAAATATCTATATGTGTACACCTATTTATATAAAACACATATGTATAGTTGTCCCTCCTTTAATTTTATTGTACATAAATTTATAATTTTATTGCAATCCTATTTATCATTATTTTATTTTTATTGTAGATGCTTCTTGAAGCTTGCTACAACATTATTTTCCCTACTCAATATAAAGATATTTTTCTTATTTTTCTCCATGATTATTATTGCTTCACTATTAATATTTAAATATGCGATCTATCTGAAATTGATTTTTATGTATGGTATGATTTATTAGATGTAAATGCTGTTTTCCCTATTCACATATTTACATTATCATTTGCTGAAATGGTCATTCTTTTAACCCTTCTTTAAGTGCCACTTTTCATGGCAATAACCCGTTGGTCTCCCCTCTTTGAAGGTTTTGGTGTCTGAGAGTATTGCCTTCAAATTGGTCCTACAAGAATATCCTTGTCTTAATAAGTTCTTTTTCTAAAACTCATATTTTTAATAAACTTGCAGACTTCCACAAAACAGTATTAGGATGATGTTAGGAACTCAACTCATTCAATAGATCTATTATGGCAGTATTACTATTATTAATCTTTGTTACTTAATTTTCCAGGCCATGAAAAAGTGTATTCAGGCATTTAAGTCACTTTAATCTTTTTCTCTGCAACATTGCTCAGGATCTCTGTCTTTTCTGTCATATCTTTTTGTAGGAGACACCTGAAAAGAAACACCATGGTAATAAGGGAATGGGGAAGGGATCGGTGTCTCGTTAAAAAGCACGAGAGCACCAAAGAACATACATCATTGCTTGGTGGTCTCCACACCTGTGGTGTAAATAGCTGCGGGATCACTTCTTGAAAGAGCCACAGGAGAAGCTAGTCGCGCCTCCTACTAGGCTCCCCCTCCTAAGACTGACTGCTGCACCTTCGAGGCGCTCTGGCACCTCTGACCTGGCTGAGACATCTGGCTCCTTCTGATGGGGAGCCTTACCTGACTGAGACGACGGGCTCCCGGGCATCTATGGGGAGTCCCACCTCCAGCGAGCTGGAGTGGCGTCTGCGTCCTGGCAGTTTCACGGGCCGGGCCGGCAACCTAGCGTCCCTGCGCTGACATCTTTTATAAGACTTTTGTCAATTTTTAAATGCTATACAAGTCTATGGCAATAAATAGGAATTTACCTGATTTTTATATATTGCCCATCCAATCACCTTTTTAGTTCCTTTATTAATTATAAAAGTTTTATATAGAGTTTACTGGAATTTCTTGGCATACAATCACATTGGATCAAACAATGACAGTTTCACTTCTTCCTTTAAATGTTGAACACATTTTAATAATTTGTTGAACAGGTTAGAATACATAGTTGATTTGATGAACAGAATTAATGATAAAGAACATCATAGTCTCATTCCTAAAAGACAAAATTTTGTTAATAGTTCAAAATAAAGTACAATATTTGGTGTAGAATTTTTGTAAACATACTTTCAAGAAAGAACCATTATCATCATGGTATGTTGTAGGTTTTTACCATGAATGTGTATTGACTTTCATCAATTGTTTTTCACTCCATTAAAATAATATTTTCTCCTTTATTGTATTAATTTGGAATCATTATCTCTTATAATTTGTTAATTAATGTCTCTAGTATAGAGAATAGTTAGCTTTTATCCATTCCAAATATTTTATTTTTGTACATCATTTTCTTGTTTCCTCATATATATATTTGTAGGCATTTATCAATTTTAGCATTTCCTTGAAAGAATTTCAGTATTTATTAATTTCTTCTATTGGCATTCATTTTAAAAATGTGTATTTTCTTTATAATTTCATCATTTCTATACTTCCCTGTTTAAATTTCTGAGTTTATTTTTTCTAGTTTCTCAAGATAGATACTAAATTATTTATATTTAGTCTTTCATTTTGAATAATATCATTTGTGTATTAATTTTCCCTTTTACCTGGGTTTTCTATCTCTCTATAGTTATCTATTCTTTTATTATTTTCTTTTATTTTGAAATAGTTCAAAATATTTTCTCGTATTCATTTTATTCTATTTCTGATGCAATATTTATAGAGTAGACATCTTAAATTTTATTTTCAGTATTACATACAGTATTTCATTGTTTAAACTTCATTTACCATATCTCCTGTTATGATTGCAGAAGATATTTTGCATAATTTTAAATATTTACAGTGCCTTTAAGTATGTTGAGATTTGCTTTACAGTTAGTGTACAGTCAGTTCTAGAAAATGTTCCATGAATAGTTGGCAAGAATATATGTATTACATAATGTATTAATTTCCTATTGCCACTGTGATATTTATGTAAATTCATGCTTCCATAAATTCAGCAGATTAGAATAACACAAAATTATTTTCCTGTAATATGATGTGTCAGTAAGGATGCATTTGGGAGGGGAGGAATTTGTAGGAGAATTTGTGTTCTTGACTTCTAGAGATTCTTGCATTCTTCAATTCCTGGCCCATCTTCTAACTTCTAAACTAGCAGCACAAAATTTTCAAGTCTCTCATTCTGCTCTGTCAACATTCTGATTTTCCTGACTCTGACCCCCTGTCTTCATCTTATAAAGACCTTCATGGCTGCATTGGGCTCAATTTGCCAATCCTGGAAGTATCTCCTTATCTAAATATTCTTAATTTAGTAACATCTGGAAAGTTGGTTTTTTCACGTAAGGTAACAGATTCACAAATTCTGGGGGCGGAGATGTGACAGTCCCCAGGCATGATTTTTGTCTATCACATAAAATGTGGTTTAGGGTACAGTGTTTTAAATTAAAACGTGTTATCTTTGGTTTTAAGCAGTTTTGATTTACTGAAATGTAGTCATAAATTCCTGTCAGTCACTGAAAAAGGTGGGTTAAGATGTTTGATCATGATTTTACATATCTTTTACTTCAGTCAATTTTAGCTTTCTATAATTTGAGGCTGTATGTATTGTAATTTTTGATTGGATTGTCTCATTATATGGAATGGCCCTCTTAGTTCTTGTAATGTCTGTGTATTTATCTCTTCTGAGACAATGCATAAAATTTCCAATACTTTAATTTCTTGTGCTATACTCCTGACTTCCATGCTATTCTTCTTATGTTTTTCAATACTACATGTATTTTTACCCACATAACTATCATAATTGTTTTAAACTGTTCTTATTCCTTTACGTCTGCTTGTGTACTTTCCATTTATGGTGTTTTTTAATTGTTCCTGAGAGGCAATCCTTCCTTTGGCATAATTATCCTTCTGCCTCAAGAATTCTCTTTTGTATATTTTTAAAATTTTGGTCTAATAGAGATGAAAATCTCTTAATAATTGTCTAAAGATATCTTCACTTTAACTTTATTTTTTAAGGATTTTTTTGATGGATTTAGTTTTACATAAACATTTTTCTTTCAATACTTTAAAAATTTTTACTGATTTTATTTAATGATCACCCATTCTTATTAACAATATTGCTTAGTGGTCATCATTATGTATTGGAAAGTAGTGCATCCTTGTCATAATACAGGTTTCTTTAAGGTTTTTGTCATTTAAAAAAATGATAGTTCTACATGTGATTTTACTTTAAGTAATTCTGATAGATTTTTTTCTTTAATTACTCTTGACATGTCTTTGTCTTGTATGTTTGCTATTACTTCCCATGAACTATTTGCTCTCCTCTTTCTGGGACTAATATTACTTTTATTGTAGATCATTCTTCTGATGTTCATCTGTCCTATATTCTTTTACATTTTTTGTTGTCTAAATATTTCACTCTGCGTATTTTATAACTGCATAATTTCAAGGAGTGTTTTCTTCTGTTTAAATAACTTTTAATCAATGTTGAGTGTGGAAACTTAAAAAATAAATAAAATCTTTTCTGCTGTAAGTAATAAATTTTAAAGCCATTCTTTTTCTTTGTGTGTGTGTGTGTAGAGACAGAGTTTTACTCTATTGCCCTCGGTAGAGTGCTGTAGAGTCACAGCTCACAGCAACCTCCAGCTGTTGGGCTTAGGCGATTGTCCTGCGTTCTTCATTTTTGAGATTATTTTTATAGGTCATACTTAATACTTTATAGATGATGGCTTTTTAAATATTTACTTTGTGAACTCCTATTTTACACATTAATAATATTTTTATTCTAAAATGATACCAAACCACTTCAAAAATCTGTATCATGTGAACTTCTGTTTTTATTGTCTGTCCTTTCTCTTGGTTTTCAGTAGGAGAAATTTTATATTAAATGCCAAATATGACATAAGACATAGAAGCTTTTCATAATTTCAAGGTTTCTTTTTCATTTTATTTTCTGGTAGATGATCAGAAAAAGGAAGAACAATTTGAATAATCACAAATTGAATAAACAGATTTTGGGAATGGTGAATATTGCCAGTTTACACTTAATATTACAGAATATGACTTGAGGGATCTCAAATGAATAAAGTCCTCAGGTGTTTATCTACTAGCGATTTTCCTTTTTATAAAGACATAATTTTAATTTGTGTGTTCTCTGCCTCATAAAGTTCTAGAAAATCACTATATTTATGTCTTTCTGTGTCCCATACAAAAAAAATTGGGCAAACACAAATCGGAGAAAAAAGTTTTAATTACCTAAATGTTTTTTTTTTCTTTCTTTCTAGTAGATTAGCCTCCCACATCCTGATTACTATCGATGGTCTTAAATGCTTTTAAACAGTTGTTTCTGTACCTTGTATACTTTTTAATATCTATTCTCAATGGGAGAGTTAGTGTTTAATAATACTGTTAAGGAAATACTGTAATGATTCTCAAGAAGTGATCTTTTATTCTACTTAAATAGTAATAAATTGCCACTCCCAAATAGAGCAGGCTCTTTTCCATTGTGGCACTTTCTGCCAGTGAGAACACAAAGGCACTATTTATAAAAAGAGAAAAAATAAACTATAGCATAATTCTGCAGCATTAAATATATAGTAAATAGTATCGCTTAGCTGTGCAGATAAAACAGGCAATATGAATTCTACAAAGCTTGCTAAGGGAATAAAGCTCGTGTAAACAATTTAGATGCAACTAAAACTTCAATTTTTGCAACTTAGGTAGCAAAAACAAATCACTTCTTAGTAGCCCTTGCAAGAAAGAGCAAGAAAACAGAAACGAATTAACTTTAAATGAGTGTTATTATTGTTATTATCGATATAAATAATCAAATTAAGTAAATACCATGGGTAAAGCTAGTCCTAGGAATGACTCGGTCTGGACATCAAATGCTATTCAGAACTTTTTTCTTTTTCTCTTTCCTTTATCTTTCTCTCAGAATAT